>VDFB02117654.1:0-27910 GCA_007258455.2 Sequoia sempervirens
GAGAGAGAAGTAGTTTACAAAGAGTATGAGAAGGTAGTAGAAACTGGAGGGAAAACTATAATGGGATATCTATCATAGAGGTGGAACAACTTGACTAATGAGTTAAAACAAGTTGAACCTCACTCTTTGCAAAACTATGCTACAACAGGAAAAAGAGTTGATAAATATATACAGCTTGGAAGGATGAAAGGGCAATTTTGGCTTCCATTAACTTTTTAGCCACTTATCCTATTATAGCCTGTGCCAAATTTTAGGTATTATCAGTATGATATAGTAGTAGAAACGCAAAGATGGAACAGGTTGGACAACAAGAAAGGGTTCTATTGGGACCCCAATTCATTCACTGCAAGAACTGATGTTGGGTAGCTAGCAATTGCAGATTTCATGGTATTGACTAAGCAAAGGAATAACTCTTCCTTTTTTGGAGGACCAACAAAACCTTAGGTTGGGGGGAGTGATGAGTCCAATTTATGGATCAATTTTGATAGAGTTTATTATCCATTTGTTGTTGTTGTCATAGACTTTGATACTTGGATGTTGACATTTTCATGTTATTTCCTCAAAACCATAGACATTGGGCATAAGTTTATCTTTGTAACCTTTAAATGACATTAACATGCTATATGAACTATCTATGTTAATTTTACATTTGGATTAATGAATGTTACTTTAAGATAGTTATAGATATGCAATTGTTGTACGTGCTAATGTTTTCATGCAGATATAATTAGAGCCTACAAAATTGAGGAAGATTCTGCCAGCTGGTCATTCACCATAAAGGTCAACAAGGTGATCATTCAAAGGTGGGAAGACTCTCAACGAACGTAAATTCCTAGTTCAAATTTAAGAATTGTAACTGCCTTGTAATGGTCATAATAGTTTGTTGAGCGAATATAGGAGTTATCATTATGCTAGATCTGCATTAAGGCAAACATGATTGACCAGATTCCATGCATGCATAACCTCCTTTCCACTTTTTATGCTTTCCATAAAGTGGCATCCTCCTAATCTGTTGGAGTTGACCGCCTTGCTAGGTATTTAGTTAGTAGTTTTTCCTTCTATAAATAAGACTCAAATGCTCCTTCTCAGAAGGTTGATTGATCTGATGTTGTTGTACTTGAATTCTTAGTTTTTTAGTAATACATTTACATTGCTCTATTGTAATCATGCTTTCTAATGAATAAAATGAAGTTATAAGTTTGTTGCATTTGAGTTTTTCTTAAGGGATACTCATCCAAGGGGGTCCACTTGGTGAGCATTCCATCCTTTAGTTTAGTTATTACTTTTTTGTTCAACAATAGTTATAAATCTAGCAACTGTTTGTTCCTGCAGCCACTAGAATTCCATTATGTGACTGTTCTTGCAGCCAAAGCAAACAAAGTAATTTCCTATCTATTTGCTCAAATTTTCATTTTTTTCATGCACTTCAACTTAGTATAGTCATTGGTTGGTGCTCAGTACTTATGTTACTTCTTTCTAAGTAATTTACTTTCAGCATTATGTATTTCTTAAGTTGTAGGATGAATATGGCTACTATGGATTCCTAGTGAACATACCGTGCTGGCCCATTTCAAGTCTACGTCCCTGAGTTGACAATTAAATGAACCTTCATAATGATTAAGATAGCTATTCAGATTAGATGTCCAATCTATGAATCACAACTTTAAGGGTTTAGTTGTTGAGTCATTGTAGGCTACCAACACTTGACATACCTATCTTTTCAGATGACCGTGTGCCATTGTCAACTTTCTTTGCTTTGAAAATCCTAAAACAAATTCCACTAGTGAATCTCATAACGAAGTTACAAACAAGGGGAGTGCCAAATCTCTCAGCTGCAAAATTATGAATATTAAAAATTGATCTAATGGTGAAAACCATTTAATGGCAGTATTAGATCAAGAAAAAGTAAAAATAAAGAGTGTATCCAACGGTGAAAACCTCTCTGAGGCACCAAAGGATGGGAGATTTGACACTCTTCCCAAGCACTATCATGAGAGATCTTTAGTACTAGTTGAGCCCACACAATCCATTAGCATTGGTACAGCTAAAACAGTCAAGACTCTACATCTAGCAGCATCCATGACAGAGGAAGAAAAACCAAGTTTCACCAAATTATTTGAAGAGAGACAAATCAAATTTGGTTGGTCCTACGTTGATATGCCAGGAATAGATCCAGATCTCATAATGCATTATTTATCCATACCACCTAGAGTGAAGCCAATAAAGAAAAAACTAAGAAAAATGCATCCACATATCGCCCTTCTAGTGAAAGCAGAATTGAAAAAATTGTTAGATGCAGGATTTATCCGACCAATTGATCATGCTGAATGGATATCAAACATTGTACCAGTTTCTAAACCTGATAACAGTATCATAATATGCACGGATTTTAGATATCTTAACAAGGCTTGTTTGAAGGATGATTTTCCTTTGCCTAACATAGACATCATCGTAGATTTAATAGTAGGACATGCAATGCTATCACTCATGGATAGATTTTTGAGCTATAATCAGATAAAAATCACACCAGAGGACCAAGACAAAACAAATTTCACTTTCCCATGGGGTACATTCTGTTGGAACATCATGCCTTTTGGGTTAAAGAACGCAAGAGCCACCTATCCACATGCAATGGCGACAATCTTTCATGACATGATGCACACATTCATGGAGGACTATGTAGATGACATTTTAGCAAAATCATACACCAAGGAAGGACATCTAGAAATCCTGGACAAAATCTTCACTCGATTGGAGAAGTTCAATGTACACTTAAACCCAAAGATGTGTGTATTTGGAGTGACATCAGCTAAACTCTTAGGATACATAGTCTCAACTAAAGGCATTGAAGTAGATCTAGTGAAAGTCAAATCCATCATGGAAATGCCTCCTCCTAAGAACATCAACCAACTCAGATCTTTATAGGGACGATTCCAATCTATCAGAAGATTCATCATGCAATTGGCAGACAAAAGTCACCCTTTTACTCATTTTTTACACAAGAATGTTTCTTTTAGATGGGATGAAAAATGTGAGGCTACTTTTAACCAATTGAAACAGTATCTAATGAATCCACCTATCCTAGTACCACCAACAAAGGGAAAACCACTCCTACTTTACATAACAACTACTGAGGTCTCTTTAGGAGCTTTTCTAGCACAAGAGGATTCTACAGGAAAGGAAAGGGTGATCTATTACATCAACAAAACACTAAACGACTATGAGATTAACTACACATTCATTGAAAAAGCATGTTTGGAAATGGTGTTTGCTACTCAACAATTGTGACACTACATGTTAACACATACCATCAAACTGATAGCCAAGATAGATCCATTGAAATATCTACTCAGCAAATCCAATTTAATAGGAAGACTAGCAAAGTGGGCAATGATATTGAGTGAATTTGACATCCAATATGTGGAAAAAAAAGAAATCAAGGGCTAGGTGATAGCAGACCAATTAGCTGAGGCACCATTGCAAGATGATCATCCCATGCATATTAAGTTTCTAGATGCAGATGTCCTCACAGTGTCAACACAACAGTGGATATTATACTTTGATGGATCTTACACGCAACATGGATCAGGTGTTGGAATCCTATTTGTCACTCCTCAAGGACACACCATTCCAAAATCTTACAGGTTGATGTTTCCTTGCACTAAAAACACAACTAAGTATGAAGCATTAATAATTGGTATCAAGGTAGTCGTGGAATGGAAGATCATAGAGTTACAAGTCTATGGAGATTCTCAATTGGTCATAAATTAGGTTAATGATGACTATTAGACAAAGGATGACAAGTTGATGTCATACAAAAGAATGGTGGATGACTTCAAGAAGTAATTCGTTGAAATAAAATTTAAGCAAATTCCCAGAGTGGACAACAATGTTGCAGATGCCATGGCAACCATTGCCTCTCTTCTACAGATACCAGAAAAATGAGCTCATTATGAATTCATGGTGGAATAATTGTTTAACCCTTCCTATACTAACCCTGAATCCCAAGTTGTGTACCACCTAGTTGAGGATGATTCTTCTATCTATGGAAAGATCTACACCTATCTAAGAGACAATACCCTACCACCAAATCTATCTCAAAACCAAAAATGTAACTTTATCTGACAAGCAACTCGACATACCCTGATAGCCAATACACTTTATCAATGAGGTCTCGATGGTAGTCTCCTTCAATGTCTTGAATGCAACAAATCTAAAACCGCTTTACGAGAGGTTCATGAAGGTATTTGTGGCACTCATTCAAGTGGTCTTACTCTCGCTAAGAAACTCCTATGCTTGGGGTATTACTAGCCAAATATGGAGAAAGAATCCTTCCAATTTTTCAAGAAGTGCAAGAAATTTCAAGTCCATGGAAACCTCATTCATGCACCAACACATGAGCTACAACCATTTGCATCAACTTGGCCTTTTTGTCAACGGGGACTTGATCTTGTGGGAAAAATTCATCCATCTTCTTCTAATGGGAACAAATTCATAATCACAGCCACAAAATATTTCACAAAGTGGATTGAAGTTGCCCCTTTAACCACCATCACGAGTAAAAAAATTGCCTCCTTCATCCTGAATTACATTATTTGTCAGTATGGCATCCCTAACTCCATTGTCACTAACAATGGTAGACATTTCAAAAACCAGGATGTCCAAGAACTCTATGAAAAATTCCACATCCAACATCGACTTTCCACACCATACTACCCTCAAGGGAATGGCCAAGCAGAGGCCTCAAACAAGACCATTATGAAAATATTGAAGAAAATTGTCAACGATGTTGGACGTGATTGGCATGTTCAACTAAACCCTACTTTGTGGGCATACCGTACTAGCATCTACACTCCTACAAGAGCCACACCATATGCCCTTGTCTATGGATCAGAGGCCATTTTACCTATTGAGGTTGTTGAGTTACCATCACTACGGGTGTCTTTGAAGGGAATTATTTCAGAGGAAGATTATAGAGTATCCAGGCTACAAGAATTAGAATTGTTAGATGAGCCTTGTTAGCATGTAGTTGATCACGTAAAAGCCTATCAACAAAGAATGTCTAGAAGCTATAATCACAGGGTAAAACCAAGAACATTTCAGGTTGGCGACTTGGTCCTAAAAGAGAACCCTCATAATCAACATGATAGAGAAAAGAAAGCAAAATTTGAACCCAATTGGCTAGGTCCTTTTGTCATTGTATCAATCTATGGATCTGAAGCATATCAGTTGTCTACACTTGAAGGGGACTTGTTTGAAGAACCTATCAATAGTCTTCATCTCAAGAATTTTTACACCTAACTCATCCAGTGCATGGTAGAAAAAGAGAAAAATACAAAAAATAAAATAAAAAAATCCAAAATCCAAAAAAATTAGAAAAAATAAAAAATTCAAAAAAAAAGCAAAAAATACAAAATACAAAAAAAAAGTGAAAAATCAAAAAATCGCTACCTTGATGAAAACTTGGAAAACATGCATCTTGGTGACAACAAAAAAATCATATAATTTGAAAAAGTGCAATAAAAACAAGTAGTGAAAACCTGACAACATGCTCTATTTGTGATAGATCAACTTTTCCATCTATTACCGCGTGTGTCGTTCATCCGCTTTCGCCATCACTGTGCCTGATCATCAGAAAAACCTCAATGTACATATTTGGGCATCATGGTTGTGTCTCATCTTGTCTTGGTTATCATTGTGCATACTTGCAATAAATGGTTAGTTTCTCACTGGGGGAAAAATCCTAAACTCACTGGGGGCAACCTGCTTTGAGCTTAACACAATAGACAAACAAATAATCAGACAACATAGCAAACACAACAATCACAACGAAAACTCAGCATTGAACATTAATCACAATCTTCAGAAAAATCAACCATCCAAATCTTTCAAAAAATCAATCATCTCAAATCAACAACAAAATTAGTCAAAACAAATCTAATTGGAAGATACTCATCTAAAGGATGATTTTATCACTTTAGCATGAATGTTCAACTATTGTATCTTGATTTTTGTTATCATTTCTTTGGAGCAACTCAAGGATATCATGGACTAGAGAAGCTATGAAGGAGTATGATTTTTCTTTGTTTGTTGTCTGTGAGTTAATCATTACTACTGTGCAAATTGTCATGGGACATGCTCTACAAAGTATCATTGATGACATTCTGAATTTGCATAGGAAAACGATTAACTCTTGTCTGTTTTATGCAAGCAATACTTAGGTCATCTCGGTTCAATTATGCCTAGATGCTTGTATTATCTTGCAATATAAAAAATTGATGGAAGTTGTACTCAAGTCGTCATGGTCTAATTATACCATCGATATTTGTACTAACTTTCAACATATTAAAAGGCTCAATGATGATACCAAGCACAACAAATCGGCTGAAAAAATGACAACGTTGCATAGTTAGATTTGCATGGTTAAGATAGATTGCATCCATATTAGTTTTGCATTTGCATTTTAGATTCTCCAAGGCTGGCTAAATTTCAAAATGATGTTATTTATCTCATCAAAAGATTGAGTACATTTGACATTAACAAAAACAAGATCCTTCACATGAAGTTGCATAAGCATTATCATACATACATTAGAAAGAATTATCATCAATCATCCATCCATGCATTAGATAATATATTGGCAGTCAAAAAATACAAAAACATAAAGCGCATTCCATTTCATTTGCATATCCATCTCATATAGCATAAAAGGCATCATTCATAAAGCATATAGCATCATAAATCCATGCATCATCATTTCATTATTGCATCCATATACATAATCATGGCATCATCACATATAAACATCACATAGCATATATAACATAAATAAAATGCATCCATCATACAATCATATAAACAACATATAGCTCGATAAGTATTGGTTGCATCTCATATATAATCTCACAAATGTCAAGTGTATAATGATATCGTAAAATGTGGAGAGATACATCATCAAAAATGGCAGAATAATCATCATGTCTCTGACTGAATCAAAGTATACATCAAGTCTCAAATATATCAAATGTGAACAAGAGCTATGTGTTGCTACCCCCAGACACTATCGGCCTCACTGACCCTCATGCTGCACCACTAGAGGGACCTGCACCTGGATCCCTGGAAGGTGGCCTTGTCACACCCTTGCTCATCGTTCGTGAGTGGATTTGACCTGATCTAGCACTGACCAATTGAGCATAGCTAGGGGCTCGTCGCTCTAGAGGAACTACCTCATAATATCGCAACCAGTAATACTCCGCCTCTCTAGCTGCATGTCATACCTCTCTGAGCATATCCGATGTATTGGTCCCATCGGCAAGTCATTGCAACCTCTCTGATAAGGCCTTTGCATGCTCGCATCTCTGCCTCAAGGTATCTCTCTCTAATGTGAGAGTAGCAATTTGAGCCTACGTCTGTGCCTATATATGTGCCTAGGCCTATGTTAGTTGTGCCTATAAAGTCTACACATGTGTCTGTAAAGTAGCTATCTGTGCCTACTACTGATGTGATGGCAAACAAATCTGAACCTGCTATGGTCCTATAGACACCGTGGATCTCCTCCTTCGAGCCACTTTCACATCCAATACCAACCCACCGCCTCCACCACCTCCATCCCCACCATCTCCATCCCCTCCATCTCCATCCCCTCCATCTCCATCGTCCCCTCCATCACCGCCATCTCCCTCCTCCTCATCTCCATCTCCCCTATCTCTCCTTTTTCTAGGTGCATGTGGTGCTGCCCTCTAATCATCATCCAACGTTGGTACTGGCTTATCTAGACTCGATATCCTTGGTACAATGTGTGCGTGGAAATATTGAGCGTACTCATCTATCATAAAAGAATCTATGATCTATGGCAAGTAATCCCATGTCTGTGGCTGCAATTTGAAGTACTCCTCGCAGGCTGCATCATAGGATAGAGTGGGTCCCCACTCTGGAATGTTTGTCATCTCCTGGCATATAGTGTGACTCCCTGGGGCATAACTTGAACTCTACCATACTAGAAAAGCACCCTCATGAGTAGGAATCTCTTGATAATGAACTATGTCTGACTAATCAGGTACCTTGAAGTGAACATATAGCATCTCCTCATCATCATCGAGCCATTTCTCACAATCTAAATATGGCCACCAAATGACTGTCTCTAGATCATCCATAACTCATCACCAGTACTCCAATTTTCCTAGCTTATGTTGGACAATTGGACTTGTATACCCAAAAAAAATACAGTCTTCCCATTGGACAATCCTTATCTGCAACAGGCCGAGTAACTGCTATGTGCTCCCATGCCCAAATCTGCAATAGTGTAACTCCAGCTGATAGACTAGCCGCTCCAAGGTAGACCACCTAATGAAAATTATGATATAAGTGTGCCAACATGCAGGAACCCCATGCATATCTGATCCCTTGTGTAATCATACTCTCCAATACTCGGCCCCAACCAATATACAACCCCTTCGACCTACGGTCGGGACATAGAAAACCTCCAATGAAACCAACTAGAACACAAGGTAATGACTGATATAAAGCAATCATCTCTCGCCAGGGAAGCTCATACCCGCTAATCTTATCATCATGATAGATCCTCCTCAGTGCATTAGTACCACCCTGCTCTATCTAATCATATCTGACTAGCTCACCAACATCAGGAATCCCTGAGATACGATATAAATCCTCTAGCATGATTGTCATCTCACTGGTGGCTAAATGAAAGGTGTTGTGGTCATTGTGCCACCTCTCAGCCAAAGCAGTTAGAAGTCCCCTATTGATCCTATGCTAGGGCATATCCATCAAAGAAGTCAACCCACATCGTGAAATCACATATAAGTCAGCCTACACCAGTTGTGGAATCATGTCCCAGGTCTTCAGGAATCACTCCCGAGATTGAAGAACCCTAAAATCCTCCTATAATCATAACATATCACAAATCAACAATCCTATCAATCAACCTATCAATCTAATCAACTCTAATGATATTTTGATCAAATCTCATGAGCGTCTATCATTGATCCTCACCTATCATGAGGTCAATCATCATTATCCTATCATTGATTCTCACCTATCATGAGATCAATCATCAACTATCATATCAAACATCATCAAATCAATAGCTGACGCGATCATCAAACATCGAAAACAAGGAGAACAATCAAAATTTCATCATTCTGGTGTAAATGTGCGCTAAAACAACGCTTCTATGCGCGAAATCATTATATGCGCTAAAACATTTACCAAATGTGCTAAAACTTGACATCAATGCGCTAAAGGTCCATATGTGCTACAATAATCAACCTATGCACTAAACCTAGGCACACATGCGTTGAAAAACCCTATGCGCTAGAACAGTAACCCTATGCATTATATCGGATGCCTAATGCGCTAAAACACTAAAAATAGAATTCAAACGCATAAAAAATGCATGAAAACACGTTTCAAATTTCAACAAGAGGTTTCTTGGGGTACGTACCAGAGGTCCATACGCGGTCGGGTGATTGTGACGTTGAACTCGCTCGAATCAATGGATTTGGAATAGGATCACCATTTTGCTCAATTGCTCCAATCAGCTCAATCTCCAAAATGCAAATGACTCAAATGAGCTCCTTTTCACATATTTTTACCTTTTAAGGGGGTAATTAAGTGGGATTTATTTTATTTTTCAAAGGCATCAATTAATCAATTAATCAATGTGGTAGGTTCAGTATTATTTTTCGGGAGATAAATTGTCTCAACATTGTAAAATTTGGAAATCATCAGAAACTCATTAGAAAATCATAATTTTTTTGAAAATTTCAAAAAATCCTCAAAATTTGAAAATTCCCCAATTTATCTCCCGAGGGGGCATATATCCAACATCATTCAAAATATCAGCATCTGGGTATATCAAAAATTTATTGACACCATCAGAATTTTTTTTCTTTGAAGCAATGTGTTGCAAACACATCACTTCAAAGAGGGGAAAAATGTATGCACCTAAAATTGGTCTGGAGAAAATTAATTAAATACAAGTTATTTAATTAATGATTTTAATTCTTCTACTTATAAATAAATCAACAAATTTATTTATATAATTCACTTTCTTAAATTCTTCTTATTCTAAATCACTTTCTTCATGTTTTAATTAAATAAACAACTTTAATTAGTTAGTTTTATTTAATTAACTCCCTTTTTATTAAATTCGAATTTTATATTTGAATTTAGTCACATTTCTACTAACTTCTCATCTTCCACCTCATCATGTGTCTCATGAAAATAAATATTCTTAATATTTAAATTGGCATTTATCTCAACAAATTATAACCAATTTTGAGACACTTGGCTTTCTCCTCCATTTGATTCCTCTCACACTTGGCAATGTGTTCTACTAAATGGAACACTCTCCTTGATTCTCTCTAACTTCTTCACCCTCCACCGTTCATCTCTCTAGATCAAATCCAGATCATTCAATCCTACTACATAGGCTGATGCCTTGGAGAAATCTATAAATACAACCTCATTTACAACATTTCATATAGAGAATTGAGCATAAGTACATTCTGCAGAAATTTCATTGTGATCTTAGCATCTTAGCATTGAGCATTTTAGCATTTGCATCTTAGTATCATTTAGTTTAATCAATCATGGCTTTAGCATTAGCTGCATCTTAATTTATGTAATTGCATCATAGCATTTTCATTATCAATATCATAGCATTATCATAATCTTTGCACAATCATCTACAACATATAATTTAGCAACCAATTATGTAGAAAGGTTTATTGCATTTCCAGCATCTCGTTCTTCAGGTTGTCATTTGACAAGTCATGTGCATACAAACAATCTGAGAGCAATTATGACTTGAAAAATCCTTGGAGATAGAGGACAATGGGATGACTTTAGAGAGTTTGTTTGTTTCAATTTTGATTAGATTGTTGTTTGAATTCTCTAATATAATGTTTCATTGATTGTGTTGTATTGCTTTTCCTCACATATTTTAATACACCACAATACAAGAACAAATTCAGGCAAAGCACTAGAAGGTAAAAAATTGGTGAGGAAAGAAAGAAATGTGCTATCACTTGCTCTACCTTAGAGTCCCAAATCAACACGTTGAAGAATATTGAAGGAGAATTCAATGCACTCTACTAATTTTGTTTGTAATGGCCAATAGTGACAACTCCAATTAAGGCTCAAATGGATCAATTGGAAGTTCAGATACATCAAAGATCAATAGTATATAATACCTGTAAGATATAGATGGCCAATCCTAAGTGTAGATAGAAGCATTACATGCCCAATTTCAATAGTTACAAGATCAAAAGGATAAAAGCAGGAATAAATCCCACCAATTGAGGGAAGTAGTAAGCCTAAGCTTAGAAAACACATCATGGGGTCCTCCAGGAAGCACAACAACTAGCATAGAAGATCCAAATTCCCCAAACACTTTTGGAGGCAAAGCAACTACTCCAATAGATCCAAGTCTAGACCCAACAACTGCAATTGGCCAAAACACAGTGGGAGAACACTTTTTCCAATCTTAAAAGGAGATATACAAGGATATTATCCCCACAAAGTAGAGTTGACTTGAGGAAAAGTCAACATTTTGAAAGGGGGATGATGTCGGTATGAAAGAGCAACAATTTAGACACCAGCAAACAAATCCTACTACATCTTGCCGCAAAGAGCTCACAGACCATAAGATCAAAGAGACACAATCTAGGGTATAGGTAGGATAAATGGGTCATTTCCCATCCCATAGATATATGTATAGAAAAAAGATATAAATATCAAATAGAGAAAGGATATGTATGAGAATATATAGGTAAGATAGTATTTATAAGAGTATATGTATGAGAAAATATATGCGAGAAGAAGAGGGAAAAGTACAAAGTATAGGGAAATATATATGATAAATATATATATGATGTAAAAGGAGATATAAGGAGAGATGAATATACTCCATAAATATAAATAATATAATGATACCAAAATTCTATCTACATTGTGTTGTCTGAGATTTTGCTATATATAGTGAAGTAATCAATCTTGTGTTTGAACCAAACCATTACTCCCTTTATACGACTGAGTCTGGGGCATAAACTACAACACTTAGAAAGTAATTGAGGCTTAGAACTTCGATTTGTGTTTCCCCAGTTTTCTTGCTAACAAGAGGTATTGGGTAGGAGGGTATGACAAACATCTACTAGGGAGGAAGAGTTGGTTCCATCATCAAGCTTCTTATGTAATCTTTAAGAAGTTTGAGCTAGGTGGAGAAATCATAACCTTTTTGTTGTTCTATTTGTTTGAAGTGACATTATGATTAAAGTTGTTTTCACCATTAAAATAGTGGGGTTTGAGACGAGGATTTTGCCTAGGAGGGATAATAAAACGTTAAATGTGTTTTGATATACATTGTCTAAATAAATAATTGATATATATTTTTAAATAAAGAGTAAAAGTTTTATTGATGAAGTGCAAGGGTCACCAAAAATATTGACGTACCAAGGTCACCAAAAATGCTAAATAACTTTTGAAAGATTACAATGCTAATTGCTTTAGGTTCTCTATTTTTAATTAAACTATTCTTTTACTTTAATATCTAAATTAGTTTGGAGGATTGCAGTTCAATTGGCGAGGATCATGATATTTTCCTTAATTACGACATCCACCAAGATTCAAATCCTCCAAACATTAACTTGATTAACTTTGGGTGACTTTGACAAATTAAATTCCCTTACTTGTAACAACCTAACTGATTAAAAAAAACAAAAATAATGATATCTATATAATCCAATTATTTTTATAAAAAATCCTAAATATAAACAGAAGAAATATTTAATTAATATACATTTCAGATTGAGAAAAGGACAGGAGGTGTATTTCCAAGTCTCACGGGTTCACCACTCGATCTCTATATATATGAACCGTGCCCAAAAAGACTAAGCTGTCCTAATTATGGAACTTAATGAAGAATAAAGTGTTTATTGCTATCACCAGAACAACAAATCACAGGGCATGAAGATGGCAAAACCAGCACTAGAGACACTCACATGTAAAAACCCTTAGTGAATCTCAAGCATCTTTCCTTGAGCTTTCGACTATGTAATGTGCAGTTCTTGCAATAAATAAAACATAATAGCATTGCTGAAGTTGTCTGCTGGAGGCGAGGATGGGGCATGGATTGCTATCCCCTACAGTCTACTGTAGAACTTACAACCCATCTACCATTTTAGCCACATTGGATTTCTCAAGAAGCTGGGGAAGCCTCATGCTCCAGACAAATCATCTAGGTCCCAGTGCGGGCATTGGCAATAGGCCTGTCCCCAGCTTAGTTTCTCATAGGGTTAGGAACTACAGATTATTGGGAACAGATAGGAATATTGAGAGACAAAACAAGAGGATGACAACTGTGGCTTTGGCTGGTGGATTTTTTGGATTTGGAAAGAAAAAGGCTTCCCAGTTGCCAGAAATAGTACAGGCAGGTGATCCTGTGCTGCATGAACCTACAGGTGAAGTACTAGTGGAAGAGATTGGCACGGAGAGGATTCAGAAGATTATAGATGACATGGTTGGTGTCATGAGGGCCGCACCTGGTGTTGGGATTGCTGCCCCACAAATAGGAGTGCCATTGCAGGTATGTTGTTCCAAGTTCTTAATTAATATTTTTTTGTATTTTTGTTACTGTGAAGAATACCTAAATGGTGGTTTTTTCAAGAAAGAAATTTCAAAAGAAAATGAGAAGCCGTTCTTACGCCTTGAAGTAGCATTGAAGGTTTTTTTAGGCTCTAAGAATGCGCCTTGATTTTGTTTCATTAGTAGAGGAAGCCTTTTGAGCTTGAAGAGGGTACTTTCTCCTGCACACACTTGATAGTAATATTTAATTACTCACACAATATATACAAAATTATTAGTCAAATAGCTACGACATTATTGACTTGGGCTATCTTGCTGGTAAACACCATTTCTTAGCAATCGGTTACAGCTTGGCAGATCTCTGGGACCCTTAATATTATCATTATGTTTTGATATGGTAAACACATTTTATTTAACTCCTTATAGAGAGTACTGAACTTCATTTTTACATATTGCAACTAAGTTTTGACTTTATCACGCTGGTTTGTGAACCTGGGTCATCACAATTGTAAACATTTCCAACTTATT
Organism: Sequoia sempervirens; assembly: GCA_007258455.2. Taxonomy (NCBI): domain Eukaryota; kingdom Viridiplantae; phylum Streptophyta; class Pinopsida; order Cupressales; family Cupressaceae; genus Sequoia; species Sequoia sempervirens. The sequence continues at coordinate 14,134 of VDFB02117654.1, forward strand.
TTGATTTAATTGTTCTGATCCAGTCCTATTGGCATTCTCATCTCCTTCCTGCATTAAGAGTCATTAAATCTTTAGTAGCTTACCAGACAATAGGATTGATGTTATGATTGCGGAAATATAAAAAAGAGAAACTTGAACCATTATCTGAGTGCCTACACCTCTGGTAGAAACAGAGGATCCTGTTGGAGTACTAAATGCACTCAAACAGAAATAAACAGAAAAAATAAGTAGCAAGATGAGTCTACTTCAGAAAAATCATTGAGTTTGTTATTATATCATCAACTCGCTTGAATTTATAAATGTTCAAACTCTTGTATATGCAGTGGCCAGTAAAATTCTAAAATATTTATCATAATCTAGATTCCAGATTTTATGTTTTATCCTGCATGACTTTCTCTGTAAAATGTATTACTGCCTCATAAGTGCCTAAGATTATGTAACTACCTCCAAATGATCCTTGAGATTAGCATTACAGTCAACTATTCATTGATGATTATGATTGAGATAATTTAAATAAAATCTTGGTATTGAAGGGGGAATTGCAAATGCTGTGAAGATTTGAACCCTCCTTTTATTTTGTTGGAATCTATTAACAGATTGCATGCAAGCTTCTGTATTCTAACTTCAGTTGGCATCAAATAACAAGATTTCCTTTTGACCATGTACTATTCTCGTGATTCTCTTCATAAAGGAAACATTGTTACTTCTGTTCCCATGATAGCCTCTGTAGGTTCATGCTGTGCCTGTAATATCCCAACAATATTTGTGCAATTTTCTGATTTTTTTGTAATGCAAAATTGATGCCCTAATTTCTGATTTTTAACTTCTGCTTAAACCCTAGTGTGCTGATGTAATTTTCTGAGTTTTATAATGTATGAACAGTAGTACATAATGCAACCAAAAGATAGAAAAACTTGTAGCAGATAACAGTAGCATTAAATCACAAACATAGCATGATTAGATCCTTCAATATGAGCCAACAAATGTCTGATATAAACCTTCAGTCTGCTGCTACAGAATATGAATGCAAATTACAAAGTAAAGTGGGCTTCAAACATGCGCCACAACATGAAGAAACCCCAATAATGCAGAGGCAACTAACCCTAGCTGGGCGAAGCTGCTTCAGCTACAAATGTGCAACTAAATGATGAAGAAACAACTGAAATAACCCTACCAAGGGTGCGCTGGCCTGCTGGACTGATGTTAGGGCTTTCCCACCCTAGAAGATCTGAGTTAGAACCCCTAACTTGCACAACTACCCCTTCAAATCAGAAATCTAAATGCTGATGCAAACTAACATGAAACTAGCAACGATCTCCATTGAAGCACATAGGAACCTCCATCATGAAGTCCTCCTTGGAAGAAGCTAGGGTTTCGTCCAACTTCCTCTTGATTCTCAAGGGTTTTTGTCCTTAGAGAATTCGCCACTAAGCAGAGCAGAAAAGCAGATATGAAATTGTGAATGATCCATAATGCCTTCGACTCACCTTGTATAAATACACATCTCCTTGTAACTCTCAATCTGGCTGACCTAGGTTTTGGCAATTTGAGTTGTTTTAATTTATTTTTAAGCCTCCTTTTCTTGGGCGCCAACTTCCAATTTATATTTATTTTATTTTTATTCTTCTCCTTATTCCTCCAAGGGTCGTCCAAGCCCATACATATATAAAATATATTTTGGCATAAATATTTAAATATTTTTCCCTCCTTTTTGGGCACCCAAACACAAAATAATAAAATATTTTTTTTAATCTAATTTTCACATAAGGGACATTACAGATGAGCAGTTATCGAGATTTCTATTTGATGGTGACTTTGATTCCTAGGCTTGTTACACAAACAACTATGCATTTATTGCTTTTGCATTTTGTTATACTTCATAGCTGTGGTTCTTAGCTTTGACTTCTTAGTTTTTGTAACTTTAATTGATAAAATGAAATATCATATCATGATTATCACATGGATTATTGGATCCATGGAGCATTGTTGCAAATTTTGTACATTGTATTTATTATTTAAAATTTCAGCATCTTTTAGTTTATTTAAGTTATTTTTAATTTTTTAGTTTAATTGTATTTTAGTTATGTGATGCAAAATTCTGATCTTCAGATTTGGTGAGTTCAAAAATTTCAATCTCATCCTATATTTTGCTCAACAAATCCAGCAAGTTTTTGACTAAATATTTCTAGCACAAGTGAAACTTTCAATTATTTCTCTTTGGCATCCTTTTCACTTCTTTCAAATTCCCTTTCAAATTCAAATTTGTTCTAAGGTTAGATCTCTCTCAAAAACATATGTTTGACAATTATTTGATGCAAAATTCTGATCTTGAAATTTGGCGAGTTTCAAAAGTTCAATCTCATTCTATATTTTTCTCAACAAATCCAGCAAGTTTTTAACTAAATATTTCTAGCACAAGTGAAACTTTCAATTATTTCTCTTTGGCGTCTTTTTCACATCTTTCAAATTCCCTTTCCATCAAAAACTTTTTAAGTAGTTCTCCAAAGTTTTGAAGCACTGATCTGGGATTTCTTGATAACATTATGGTTTATTTAATCTCTTGTTAGTAATGAGATATTCAGTGATACAAGTGCTGCATAGCTTGAACTTGAAAACATAGAAACAGATGAGTGCTTGCAATCACTCACAAGTAATTTGTATATGATGCCAAAAACAGGGAGAGATTGCTCACCACTATGATTAATTGTCAAGCCTTGGCAAAACCTTGGGTGGCATGAGTAATACCAGTGAGTCAATATAGTACTTGTGCATAACTTACAAACAAAAAGTTCTTTTGATATTATTTTTTAAATTGACTTGTTTTCTCAATCTTTGTCCCAATGCCTGCAACAGTCTTACTCTTCATTCATTCTGTAACTGAATTTGGCTACTATGGCTTTTCTAAATCAACAACCACACATATTCTTGCATGACTTAAGTTCATTTCATTTGTACCACTACAGGACCACTGGTTTGAACCTGAATGTATCCCCTATTTGCTCCAAGATGGGTTCATGCAAAAATCTTATAACCAGTTGTTATAGACTCATCTAGACTTAGTTGGCAGATGAGTCCTCCTTATCTTTTAATCCCTTTTTCACAAATAAGCTTGCTCTTCCCATACTGCAAGGCTCATTCTTGAATACGAGGACTTAAAAAAAAGTTCCGAGTAGCATGAAAATAGTAGAACCCCTGGTCCAACTGCCTTTTGATGAACCCAATTTTCTAATAGTTTTTGCAGATGTTCTAATCACCAAAATTTTGCAAATGCATGTCCATTCTTTGGGAGCATGTAGATGAGAACTAAGCAGATTAGGATTAACCTTAACTACTGGAGTTTCCTCATTATGAAAAATTCCTTCACTAATAAGTGGGAGAGCCAATTTAGATTTTCCCGCATTTTTAAGAAGGCCTTCCTGATTTGAGACTGTCAAAGGAGTGCTCCAGAGGTGTACTTGCCATGATTAAAAGAATAAAGTAAGAAAAAATAAAAAAGCTTCACAGACAATCAGTTAAACATGAAGAAGAAAAGTCCCCTTCCACAAGATAAAGGCTATCCATTTTACAAATAGCATTAATGCCCTTTACACACCCAGACAATCCCCATAGAAAAGTACAACAGGTGGAAAAACATACTTCCATCATTATGAGGAAGAAACATGCATCAGATACAAAGAGGTTCAAAACTAGATGCCAACAAAATTTGCGACATCCAAACTAACAAAAATGGGCAACTGAAGGTGTCATGCCCCCGAAATTGTAACACTAAAGTATAAAGTGCTGAAATGCAAATAAATAAATAAATATTAATATTAATATAAATATTAACAACTTAAATATTATTATAATTATAATCATTATAAATAATACTATAAATATTAAAATGAATTTAACATTATTATAATCTGCATATAAAACTAATATAAAAATAAATATATTAACAATAAATTAAATTATAAATATAATAGTAAAATAACAAACATATAATATATTAATAGAAATATATAAACATAAGATAATAGTAATACATGTTGAAAGCAGCAATTAAAAATAATAATGATGAAGGCAACGATTCCATAATAAAAAGGCAAAGAGTTAGAAAAAGCAGCAAATATATAAGGCAGCAATTATGATGTTTGGAGGCACCGCTTGAGTCTATGAAAACAATAAGGGATATGCAATAGCATTGGAAGTTAATTAAAATTTATTTAAGGCAGCGATCAGCATTAGGGAGGAAACAATAAGTCATGTCCTTTCAAAAAGTTATTTCTATTCAAAAAGATGCCTCTCTTCAGGGAGGGAAGGAGAAATAAAAGGGAGAAGATTTATACAGCAACATAGTATAGAAAACAGGATATTATATATATATGATCTGCAGAGATAAATAGGAGCACAGTAATCGACCACCAGCCTAAGCCTTCACAAGTATACGGCAGATTTGAGCAGTGCAATAACATAATCAGACCCTGTGGTATGATGCTTAGTTGATCAAAATTATAAATATTAAGCACTCACATCATAGCATATTATGTAGCATATAATTATTATTGATATTATTAACAGATGTAGCATATAAGTACTAATATTGTTAATAGTGATTTTATTCTGGTTTAGTGACAATTGGTCATGAAGGGATGAGGCAGGGCTGTAAAAAGGGAGAATTGCTAAGAGGGCACCCTATTATGCAAAGGGAGAACTGCTAAGAGGGCACCCTATTAAGGGAGAACTATTAAGAGGGCGCCCTGTTATAGGGAGAACTGTTAAAAGGGCACCCTATTATAGGGAGAACTGCTAGAAGGGCACCCTATTATGCAAAGGGAGAATTGCTAGAAGGTCACCCTATTGTGCAACCTCTCAACTATCCCCGAGTGAATCAATTGTTGAAGAAAATGAAGAGGGACTTCAATCATAAGGGGAGGATACTTAGGGCACCTCATCATGTCCTCCTCATTATGGTTGAGCCCACATAGTCCTTGGGACTTGTTGTGTTGATATATATAATGTTTCTTAGACTTAGAACTAAATGTATTTCATGGATTATGTCTGTCATATTCATCTAACATGGTTGCAGGTTCCCATAACCAAGACTTACATCATCTCAATTTTAAGTAGGAATTATATCTTTAACTACAATCTGCTATTGGTTTCATTTGGAATTGTGATTTCAGGGAAAAATATAAGGTGATCCCAAAAAGGGACATTACAGAAGGTTGGGCTAGAATCTCCAAAACTTACCAAACTACACGCCTCAAGATACTTCATGCATATCACCAAAATCTGCTGCCATGAGCCCCATGGTTCTTGCCAAAACCCACCCTATATTATGCTACTCATTGTTATAAGTGGCTGTTGCCCAAAATACAAACCTGAACATGACAGGCCTTTCATTGGGCGAAAGTTATTGGTCTATTGGATGTTGAGATGTTGCTCGTAGGCCTACATGTGTGGGTAGAATGGGTGATTGAGTGATGCCACCTACAATAGCTGTTCCTCTCAGTAAATGTATGTCTATGGTGCAAACCTCCCCTTGATTAATCTGAATTGTGCACATTTGTAGTGTTCTGCTCTATGCGGTGTTGATAAGCTTGGAAATTAGTAATGGAATGCTCCCACTAGGCATGCCATCAACAGTATTGACGATAGTAATAACTTATAAGATGATTTGGTCTGATGTCAAGGAGAAGACTGATGAGAATCCTGACATTGATAATAATTATGCTGGTCAGAAATGCTAACAGCTTAGGAATCATTCAAATCTAGGGTTGTGTGATCCAAGTTTGGTGAGTTTGGGATGCCACCTGGCTATGGTGGGCGTAGTCTGAATGCTACAAGGCATGGCAGTGTAGTCTCTGAATGGGTTGGTTATGTATCTAATGTAGGGGCCAGATTTGAGGTGGAAGTCTTCCCAACTTTCTGTTCAGAACTCTCAATGTTTGGTTTGGTTGGTGATACTCCTTGCTAATGAGAATAGGCTGGACTATATGAATTTGGCAATTGAAAATTTTGTTGTTGTTTGAGCTTTGAAAGTTTGCTTATGCCTTCAAGATTGTTGGTATTGTCCTTTGTTAATGAATGATAGCGTCGGTCAGATATGAAGGACGATTGCTGAAAGCATCATCGTCTTTCATACTTGCTTCGAATCTATCTTCATTTGAAATATCTCTGGAGATCATTTCTATCGAACTGTTGAGCATTCATCCGAATTATATTTGATGTTATATTGAATCGGAATTTATACTATCATCCGCCACTTAGTATATATGTTATACTAATCGCTTTTGTTAATCTGTGTATATCTCAACTCGTGCTTTAGAGAAACACGTCCCATGAGTGGACGTGTCTCCACTTGTGGAGACACATCCTCTCATGAGACGTGTCTCTTAGAGACAAGGTATTATCACATATTTATGGCGGAACATTTCTAGTTATGCAAACATAGAAATCTGATAATGTTCTGCATTCAGCGCATTAAAATTTAATAAATCTGGAAGTCGAAATTCTGTGTCTCTCTGGAAGTCGAAAATCTGTGTTTGAGTTTTGTAGAGTTCTGAGTCTGATATCACTGGTAGAACCCTAAATCTCTCTTCTTGCCATTAGATTTGTATTCATTTACATGGTATCAGAGCCAAGTTGTGCAATTCCTATACAAATCTAATATCAGTTTGCTCCTGGAAATTCGCATTTTTTAAAATCGAATTCAATCACATTCTTCACAATGTCAAGCGTGATCAGATTTGAAGATCGCCTTGCAGGAGCAGAAAATTTCACATCATGGAAATTTAGAATCATGATGATCCTTAAGGAACATAAGGTAGACTCACTTGTAAGAGAAAATTTGGAACAACCCAAGTCTGAACCTGAGAGAACTCATTGGGTAGAAAACAATGAAAAGGCCATGAAAATACTTGTAGATGCAGTTAGGGATCACATAGTGCCTATCCTAGCTAAACATGAATCTGCCTACCTCATGTTCAAATCTCTTGAGAGTACCTATGAGATCAACAACACCTGTAGGACTCTTGCTTTGAAAAGGCAAATCAACAATGTTCAGATAAACAAAGGAGAGTCCATTAATGCATACTTCATGAGGATTACTGAACTGAGAGATCAATTATCCACCATTGGATATCAGATTGACAGCAAAGAGTTAGCTCTAATTGCTCTAGGAGGTCTTCCAAACTCTTGGGAGTCTTTTGTTCAAGGTATAAGTGCAAGATCTAAACTCCCTAAGTTTGATAGGCTAAGATCTGACTGTCTTCAAGAAGAATCCAGACTCTCTTCTAAAGAGAATAAACAAAAGAAAATAGATGAAGACATTCTTGCACTCAACTCAACATCTAATAAACAGAGTAAGAAAAAATCCTTCAAGAAAGGGTCTTTCAAAAGAAAGAGAAATTCCAATGGAAAGGGTCCTCATAAGAAGAAAGATATTTCTCAAGTACAATGCTTTAGATGTGATCAATATGGTCACTATGCATTGAAGTGCCCTGATAGGACTAAACAACAAACTTCCTTTGCTAAAGTAGGAAAGTCAAATTCAGATCATGAACCTGAGAACTTTGTGTTCCATTCAGCCCTTTCTAGTCAAGTATCCGAACTCACTCTCAACTGGGTGATTGACAGTGGTGCTTCTAGACATATCACAGGATTCAGAGAACACTTACATACTTTGACCGAAAGGTTTGATGAAGAAGTAACCATCGGGGATGATTCAGCACACCCTGTAAGAGGGGTTGGAACTTGTTCTATCAAGTTGAAATCTGGGCTTTCTCTTCAACTCTCTGAAGTCTTGTTTGTACCTGGAATAAAGAGGAATCTTATATCCATCTCTGCCCTTGAAGACAATGGTTATAGAGTTACCTTTATAGATGGAAAAGTTCTTGCTTGGCCTAAAAACTCATCTATCAAGAAAGCCCTCACCATAGGTGTAAGACAAGGGTACCTTTATAAACTATGCACTGAAGTTAATCAAGCCCTTACCCTTGTCACCTTTGATTCAAATGAGATTTGGCATAGAAGATTAGGTCACCTTCATTTCCGTGCCCTACCTGCTGTGGAAAGACTTGTAACAGGCTTACCTAAGTTAAAACCATCTCATGAAGGAACTTGCAAAGGTTGTGCCTTAGGGAAGAATTCAAAGGGATCCTTTCCCTCTAGTTTGAGCAAAACTCTTAATGTGTTAGAATTGGTTCACTCAGACTTATGTGGACCCATGTCTGTACCCTCTAAAGCAGGATTTCTTTACTATGTCATATTTGTAGATGACTTCTCTAGGAAAACCTGGATCTATTTCCTTAAGTGTAAAGAATCATTAGAAATCCTCAAAAGGTTCAAAGAGTTCAAAGCCCTCTCTGAAAATTTCTCCGGAAAGAAAATAAAAATCTTAAGAATAGACAATGGGAAAGAATACACCTCTGAGATTTTTAAGGAATTTTGCCTAGAAGCTGGAATTAAGAGGGAGTTCACAGTTGCCTACAATCCTCAGCAAAATGGGGTTGCTGAAAGGAAAAACAGAACCATTGTAGAAGCTGCTAAAGCAATGCTACTTGACCAAAACATTGATACTTCTTTTTGGGCAGAAGCATCTAGGACTGCTGTCTATATTCAAAATAGATGTCCTCATTCACATCTTGATAACAAAACTCCTGAAGAAGCCTTTACCGGTGTGAAACCTGACATCAGTCATTTTAAGATCTTTGGCTGTCCTGTCTATATTCATGTACCTAAAGAGAAGAGATCCAAACTAGAACCTTCCGGAAAGAAGGGGGTGTTTATGGGTTATAGTGAAAATTCCAAAGCGTACAGGATTTACATTCCCGGGCAGAATCAAATTGAGTTGAGTCGAGATGTCATCTTTGAAGAAGACATTGCATTCAAAAGGGCAAGAAGTTCCTCTGAGTTAGAAACCCTTTCTCCTAGAGTACCTGAGGTGGAACCTGATTCTGAAATTCAGAGGGAGCATTCTGAGGAAATGTCACTCGAACCTCCATCAAGTGAGAATCCAAATGATAATAAGAGACCACTTTGGGCCAGGAAGATGCTCAAAGAAGCTGAGGTTCATGCAGCACCCAAAGGAACGTTCAGGGAGAGTAAAAGACCCAAACGTTTCTCTGGCTATGTTGCTCTAATAATCAACATCTTAAACTCAGAACCTGACAGTGTTTCAGAAGCCCTTCAACATCAAGCATGGAAAGTTGCAATGACGGAGGAATATCAGTCCATTATAAAGAATGATGTATGGGATGTAGTGCCTAGACCAAAAGGGAAATCTGTTGTCTCTTCCAAATGGCTCTTTAAAATCAAGCATGCTGCTGATGGCAGTATAGAAAAATATAAAGCACGTTTTGTGGCAAGAGGTTTTTCTCAAAAGGAAGGCATTGATTACGAAGAAACATTTGCACCTGTTGCCCGTTACACATCAGTGAGAGCAGTGATAGCCATTGCAGCAGCTAAAGGTTGGAAGATCCATCAAATGGATGTGAAAACTGCCTTTCTGAATGGAACCATTGAAGAGGAAGTCTATCTGGAACAGCCTGAAGGTTTTGTGATATATAAACCTGACTCACATGTATGCAGACTGAAGAAAGCTCTTTATGGACTTAAACAGGCTCCCAGGGTCTGGTATGAAAGAATTGACAGCTATCTCTTGGGATTAGGATTTTCCAAGAATGAGGCCGACTCCAATCTCTACTTCAAGGTAATCAAAGGTGATATGCTAATAATTATTTTATATGTTGATGATCTGCTAATAACAGGAGAGGATCACCTCATTGCTCAAGGAAAGCAGGATCTAATCTCTGAATTTGACATGAAAGACTTGGGTATCCTACACTACTTCCTAGGTTTAGAAGTATGGCAGAAATCAGAAGGCATTATACTAAACCAAGGGAAGTATACTATAGACATTCTGAAAAGATTTGGAATGTTGGATTGTAGACCGATGTCTACACCTATGGAAACCAACCTTCACAAATTAAAAGAAGCAGCAGTAGAATCCAAGTGTGCAGATCCAACCCTTTACAGACAAATGATTGGATCCTTGATGTATCTGGTTAACACCAGACCTGATATTTGCTATGCAGTGAATGTTCTCAGCCAGTTCATGTGTGAGCCAAAGGAAATTCACTTAATGGCTGTGAAACATATTTTGAGATATCTTCAAGGCACTATTGGATATGGTCTTCTTTACAAAAATGTTCAATTAGATCTTCATGGGTACTCTGATTCAGATTGGGCTGGAAGTGTAACCGATCGAAAAAGCACATCAGGATGTTGCTTCAGTTTAGGATCGGCTATGATCTCTTGGATTTGCAGAAAACAATCTTCAGTTGCACAGAGCTCAACAGAAGCTGAATACATTGCAGCCTCAATGGGAGCAAGAGAAGCAGTTTGGCTTCGTAAATTGCTTGTGGGACTCTTTGGTGAGCCCTTGGATCCAACAATTATTCATTGTGACAATCAAAGTTGCATCAAACTCTCTGTAAATCCTGTCTTTCATGATAGATCGAAGCACATTGAGATCCCCTATCATTATGTAAGAGATATGGTGGAAAAGAAAGTAATTCAGTTGGAGTATATTAGTACAAATGATCAAACTGCGGACATTCTCACCAAGCCTCTCTCCCGAATCAAGTTGGAACACTTCAGGAAGAAACTTGGTATGGTTGAAATGTAATTTGTTATTTATGTTTGAAATACAAATTGTTTATAAATTGTACTAATATATAAAGATGTTTAATGTGTAAACTCTTTTGTCATGTGTGTGACTCCATGACTTTATGGGCCTACTTTTCTTGTATGCATTATTGAAAGGTGACGATCTTTCTAATAATGTACACTTGTAATTGACATTGTAAAGTGACGACTCTACAATGATCAAACTATCATGGTAGATATCATGTGACTTGATATTATGGACATGTCATGATAGTGTCTCTTATTGATATCATGGGACTTGATATCATTTATAGATCATTATGATCATTAAGAGATAATCATGGTGGATACTTATATCCATGGATATGCCATGAATTATGGTAGACATCATGTGACTTGATGTCAGTGCACATACCATAATAAAGATATGATATGAAGAATGTCATGTGACTTGACAATATTGAGGAATCATACCATGTCTTAGATATCACGTGTTAAGGTGATATCTCTAGTTATTTGATTTGAAATATCTTCCCTAGCTAAGAGGGAGTGTTAATGAATGATAGCGTCGGTCAGATATGAAGGACGATTGCTGAAAGCATCATCGTCTTTCATACTTGCTTCAAATCTATCTTCATTTGAAATATCTCTGGAGATCATTTCTATCGAACTGTTGAGCATTCATCCGAATTATATTTGATGTTATATTGAATCGGAATTTATACTATCATCCGCCACTTAGTATATATGTTATACCAGGGTTACCCGGGGACGCGTCCCCCCTCCAAAATCCCCCGTCCCGGTTCCGAGGACATCCCGGGTACTGGGGGACGGCTAGGGGACGGCAGGGGACCGTCCCCCTTTTTTGAAAAAACTCAGGAAACGTCCCGGGGACGGGGGGACGGCGTTGACCAAATAGGGACGGCTGACCAGTCCCGGGGACAGAAGGGGGACGGCTGAGCCGTCCCTCAACCATCTCGGGGACGGCCGGCCGTCCCCTACGTTTTGAAAGCCAAAAACATAGATTTTTTAAAAAAAATTGCAATCTTTAATTTACAAATTTTTTAATTAAATGGTGTCGCATGAAGGTTTATTAATAGTTTCCGAAGGTCTTCATTTTGGGCGGTGGCGGGGCTTTCACCCCTCGACCATACTGTATGTATCAGCAACGAGGCCGTGCCCGGGACCCATGGTGCCCTCGACCGTGGGACCCATGGTATGACCCATTTGAGGCGTTGCCCCAGACCCCCACAAGAAGTGACGCCCCTTGACCGGTAGAAACTGAGACCCTTACTGTCCCCATGACGTTGCCCTAGACCCCCAGTGACGCTGAGACCGCGAGGCCTACCTCAATTTTGTTGGGAGTGTTTCCCCCAAAACCTCATTAAAACTATAGGACCATAGGTCTAAGCATGTTATAGGCCAATGATGAATCATGATCATTAAACCTACAAAATACATATCCCCTGTTGCAAATCTTTGCATCTTTTGCAGTCAAAGCCATAATCAAGGATTATCTTGTTCCATACATTAGACATACGATATTGTATTTTGATTTTCATAACAAACTTTAAAACTATATGGCAGCAATGTAGCCTTTGGGCATTTTCATATAAGTTTATAAATTATAACTTGGAGGTTGTTTTATGATTTGTGTAACTGTATGTTAATTTTGAATGCGTATTGACTATTGACTTTGAGTATTGGCATAATGTTGAACACAAATGTTATATGTTAATGTTCTATAATGTGTATCATGCATGCCTTATTCATGTTATCTATTAAATATTTAAAATTTCCCTATATTTTTTAAATTTTCCCTATATTTTTATATAGCCGTCCCTTGCCGTCCCTAATTTTGGCCTCAAAAATCGGAAGCCAGGGACTTGTCCATAGATCCTATGAGTCCCGTCGGAAGCTTGGGTAACCTTATTGTTATACTAATCGCTTTTGTTAATATGTGTATATCTCAACTCGTGCTTTAGAGAAACACGTCCCATGAGTGGACGTGTCTCCACTTGTGGAGACACGTCCTCTCATGAGACGTGTCTCTTAGAGACAAGGTATTATCACATATTTATGGCGGAACATTTCTAGTTATGCAAACATAGAAATCTGATAATGTTCTGCATTCAACGCATTAAAATTTAATAAATCTGGAAGTCGAAATACTGTGTCTCTCTGGAAGTCGAAAATCTGTGTCTAAGTTTTGTAGAGTTCTGAGTCTAATATCACTGGTAGAACCCTAAATCTCTCTTCTTGCCATTAGATTTGTATTCATTTACATCCTTGGATAGATTTTTTTTTCCTTTGGTGGTGGATTTGATGGTTTCAAATGTCAGGACTAGTAGTTGCTGTTGTGATTGGTTAAGAAAAGATCTGATGAACTTTGTTTCTACACCAGCGTTAAGGAGTGTAATGGGATGGGTTGGCTTCTCGGAATTACCAATTGCTTGATGTGGATGACTTGAGATTCCATGGCTTGTTTAGCTTATAGTATTTATGGTCAAAGTCTTTCAAGGTAATTCTCACCAAGGAGTTAATGAATCTCCTACAGTCATTGGCAAGATGTCCCTTCTCAGCATGCCACCAATGAAAGCTGTGCAGATTATGCCAATGGAATGTTGGTACTGGAGAATCAAAGATTTGTGGTTTTGAATGTAGCATCAGTATCCTGAATTCCTTGACAGTTAGAGGCCTAAATGGAGACTGTTGCTTTTGCTAATGTTGGGCATCATGCACCCATTTTTGAGGAGGAAGAGGTTATCCCCTAGGAAATACAGTTGCTGGCTGTTTAATAGGATCATTGGATTCAAGCTTTTTATTTGGATTTCTAGTGTGAGGCTGAACATGTCTGCCAGGCTGATTTGTGTAATTCATTTTAGGGATCGATGTTTTGTTTTGTGAGTCCATCAATGAAGGTTGACGGTTAGGTTATTAGTAAATGCACTATGGGGTTGAGCATGATCATGCCAACTTACGCAGTTCATTGTAGGGATTAATGGTTGGCCCTCGTGGTTGTTAAATTTTTTTGAAGTATTTGGTAGCAAAGCTATGGTCAGCTATGTGAAATACACTGTGCTCTATTATAGGAATGTGTGTTTCTTAGAAGCTTTAGATG
>VDFB02117655.1:0-12374 GCA_007258455.2 Sequoia sempervirens
TGGTGCTACTTTGATGTGGAAAGTAGCCCTTTCCCAATTCCTAGGCAAGATTGATGAGTGAATGGTTGATCCTTGATGAAATTCTCAATAACCTAGCTATGGTGATTAAAAACTATGAAGACTTTGATGAAAATGGATAAACTTTGCTTCAAATCTGTAGATAGTGAATTTTCCTCAACTTGTGGATCCAAAATAAGAGAAGAGTCCTCCATTTATAGGAAAGAAGGATGGAGGAATGAGAAACATGAGGAATGTGGGATTAAAGATAAACCAATAACAATGTGTCACTTGTCAACATGCTATTGAAGAGAGGTGGAGCACATTCTGATCAATGTGCATGATAAATGTAATTAGGTGGAAATTTGAAACTCAAAAGATGGCTTGTGGAGGAAGAGATGAAAGGTGAGTTAATGCCACTTGGCTCAAGAAAAAGGGCATGTAAGAGACTTAAATGCCATGTTGGAGGACAAGTCCTTTTGGGAGGGAGATTTCAAATTGAGGGAATATGCCATTTTTGAATGGAAATAGAAGAATTAATAAATAAAATAAATTGATTTATTTGTGTAAGTTGCAAAAGCTAGAGGATTTAAGGATTAGAGTTAGAGTTAATTAGGATTTAATTACCTTAGATGGAAATTAGTTTAATTTGACATTTGACTTAGATTTTTAGATTTATTTAAATCAAATGAGAGGAATAATGAATATTAGATTTAATTAAATAAAGTTTGATTTATTTAATTAAAATGGATGATGTTAGATTTAATCAAATAAAGGTTGATTTATTTAATTAAAATAGATGACCTTAGGATTCAATTAAATAAAATGATTTATTTAATCAAAAGTGAAATATTAGGATTAATCAAATAAAATGATTTATTTAATTAATAGAGGAATTATGATGGATTAATTAAACAAGGATTATTTAATTAGTTGGTTAGTAAAGAAGTGATTAAGGAAGAAATGGTGTTAGTGAACCAGAATCAAGTGCATGATGTCAATCAGGATAATTTACGTGTCTACAATAGCCATACACAATTACTATTGCATTGATAAGCACCTACATGTGGTATATCTATACATATACATATACATGTCGTTAGATCCAATTGACATGCATGTGTATATATATACACATACCCCACATATGTCCTACTCATCAATACAAATGTAGTAATACAAGAAAGAACTCATAAGCCCAAACAGATAAACATAACCCAATAATGCATTTCAATAGTAAACAAGACTCTTACTAATGCAAACACATCAACTAAGGATGACTTATCAACTTCCCACATAATGACAACTCAATTATTCTACTGTGGTGTGTGTAAGCTCAGATAGTTTATGTTGTTGGTTACTCAACCTAGATATTCTCTTGAGTGATACTCCCCTCTACCTAGAGGAATGAACATATACCTATAACCACTAACACATGCACACAATAGTCAAATGTTCACAAAATATGTAGTATACATAATACATCTCCAAAGTTAGAATATCAATTCAATAACAATCCACTTCACATGTATGCAGTACTTTTCACACAACATTAAATGAGATAACATTCAAATATAATGTATCAAATAAAAAAGTACAAGTGCAATTTATTCATCTCCAGAATTCACATTACATTCATATTTACCCTACATAGTAATAGTAAATATTAATTACACAATTGGGGTGTAACACTTGCAATGAAAACCAATACTTGTACACAACCCTTGTAACTAAACCATCTCCTTAGAGACATGGGTAACAACCATAGAATCTGCTCCAATAGTAGATAAAGCAATTATTGGCTACCTCTTACTCATACATCTCACTAATCCTCCAAACAAAGTAAACAAATACCCACTAGTGGATATTTGGTTGTCCAAGTCACACGCCCATTCAGTATCAATAATACCTTGTATTTTCAATGTCTTATCCACACTTTTAGTACTAAAATAAACTAAACAATAATTAGAAATAACACACAAACATATTAACACCCTCTTCTCATACTAATAATATATAGTAGGGTTAGACATAAACTTGCTCAATGATCTCACTACTTGGCCAATATCTAGCACAGTGCAATCCATTACATACATTAAACTTCCTATTACACTAGCATATGATACAATAGACATATTCTTTAAATCATCTTCATCCTTGGGACAAATATCTAATAAAATATTAGTGCCTTGACTAGTAAAGGAATTTTATTTGGTTTATAATCCTTTATATTAAATATGTGTAAAATAGTATTAGTGTACTTACTCTATGATAATCAAAATTTTATATTTACTTGATCTCTTCTAAATCTAATGTAGGAGGATCCACGATTGACTAGTAATCTTGCATCATCCTAAAATATTTAATTTATTTTCCTAAGGTTAGGTAGGTGATTTATTTGATAGGGTATTTACAAGGTTAGATTAAAATATATATTAAATAAATGCCTTTGTCATTTTGTGGCAAGATAATGGGGTGGAGATAAATTAGGGGGCAAATTTTGAAATTTTTTCAATATTCAAAATTGGCAATAAATATTATTGGGAATGGGTCTTGGAGGGAATATGAGTTGGAAAATGTATTTAACACTTCCTAAAATCATGCACGCAAAGGTGGGTGCCCAAGGTGAGTTGATAGGAGTTACATTGGAAACTTCCCTAAAATCTAGGAATGGACTCCCATTTTGGAAATTTTGGTGGGAGTGGGTTTAAGAAAGCATTTTTTTATATTATTAAATGTTTTTTGAATGAATTTTTGCAGGGGTTCTTCCCAACTTGGTCATGATTTTTTTCGGGGAAGTTTTTGGAGCTTTTTTTTGAAGATTATAGGCAATTTGGACTATGTTTCAATAGCCATTCTTGGCTAGATTTTGAAGGTTGTTGTTGCAAGTATAGTTCTTTTCCTGTGAGGGTTGTGGACATTATTATTGTAGGTTTATGTCAAGTTTGAAGGTGTTGTGACAGAAAAAATGGATCATGGAATCCATTGTTGAAGATGGATACAGTTTGCAGATTGAAGTTTGTAGGGTGAATGTTGTAGGTTAAGAGTGATTTGAACAATAGTTTGTATTTACTATTATTTGCTATTAAGATCAGATTTGAATCTTATTTTTAATATGTATTTTTCAGTCCAAGAGGTTTCAATTCTTTGTATTTCTATTTTGGAGAAGATACTCTAATGTATACAAGAGAGCTTTGAATAAATAATTTGGAAATTTGTTTGCAAAATTTTTGCATTGTTTTGCTTTTCTAATTTATTTAAGATTTAAGTAAAATAAGTTAAGTGATTTTAATTTGTGGCTTGAGAAGGGTATCAAAGCAAGTTATCTTGAGTCTGTAAATAGAGTGCTAAAGAGAGGTAGTTTGTAGTAGGACCTGTGAGTTGTGGGAAAATATTAAAATGTCTCCAAGAGTTGCCCAGTGTTGTATAGGTAGAGGCAGAGGTGGAAGAATAGATCCACCTAGATATGAACTTAGAGCTCTTAGAAGGAAATTTGAGGATTTGTACGAAGAGATTCACATAAGGGATGTGCATAGAGAAGGAGATGATAGTGAAGATGAAGCTAAGGAGGAGTTTAAAGAGGAAGAAAATGATCAAATGGATCCTAAGGAAATAATATAGTTGAGAGCTATCTCTCAACTTGGAAGAAATCCAAAGATGGAGGTTTCAAATTTTAATGGAAGCTTGAATCATAAAGAGTTTCAATAGATTGGATTAATGACATCGATGAGTTCTTTGAGTTTGAGATTGAAGACCCTCATAGGGTGAGGTTTGTAAAAACAAAGTTAAAAGGGAATGCTAGCATTTGATGGAGATAAATTCAACATGAAAGAGGAAGACGATGGAAAGATAAAATTTCTAGATAGGATAGAATGGTGGAAAAGATGAAGAGGCAATTTATTCCAGTAGATTATGAGTTGGAGTTGCTAAAAAAGATGCAAAGTTTGAGACAAGGAACAAAAACTTTGAAGGAGTACATAGAAGAATTCCATAAGATTCTGATTATAATAAGACATTCTAAAGTGAACAAGGAGAAAGTATCCTATTACATAAATGGGTTAAAGCCAAGCATACTAGAGGAGTTTACATTAGTGAGAATATACACCATTAGGGATGCATATCAATTTGCATTAAAGGTAGAATAAATAATGAACAAGAAATTTGAGAATAAGAAAAAAGGGAAGGGTAGACCTTATGTGCAGAAAAAAGAGGATGAACAACATATTAGAGACATTAAGGACAACAAGGATGAAAGAGGTGAGAGCTCAAACAATTCTTGTGAGTAGAATTTTAGAGGAAGAGGAAGATCAGGTAAAGGATTTGGAAGAGAAGGCTTCCAAGGAACTTGTTACCAATACAGAGAAGAGGGGCATAAAGCATATGAATTCCCTCATAATCAAGAAAGGATGAATATGAGACTTAAAAAACATGTTAGAACAGAGAATTTGAATGAAGAAGATGTAGGGTCATCACACTCTAAAGAAGCTATAGGAGGAGAAGCTTTGATGACTAGGTGAGCCCTATTCAATGAAGACAATGAACCAATGCAAAGGAAGCTTTGGTTTAGAACAAGATGTAAATGTGAAGGTAAAGTATGTAATGTGACTATTGATGGTGTTAGTACTAACAATATTTTTTATGAATAAATGGTGAATAATTTATAGCTAGAAAGGAGAAGACACCCACATCCATACATGATTGCTTGGTTGTAGGATCACTATAAGGTTTTGGTGAATGAACAATGCTTGATAAGATCTAAGATTGATTATTTTTATGATAAATTTTTGTGTGATATTATGTTTATGGGAATTTTTCACTTGTTATTGGGAAGACCTTGAAAGTTTGATAGGAAAGCAGTGCATGATGGGTATGCCAACACCTACTCCTTGATGAAGGATATAGTCAAACACAAGTTGAAACCTTTGAATAAAGAAGAAGGAAATGCATGTAATGACACTAGAAAATGATTAGTTAATGGATTTAGGAGATTATTTAAAAGGATGAGGATGAAGATCATTATTTGCTAATGCAAGTTGCAACAGTGTTGATTGTGTTCAAAAGTGGTAGAGTGAATGTTTTAGTGGAGAACTTAGAAGAGGTAAAATCTGATTTTTGTGAAAATGTTGTTGTTGATTTATGTGAGCATGATGAGATTAGTGTAGAAGAAGGTATTGTAGCAATGATTATATTGGTGAATGAAGGAATTACAATTGTAAGTAAGGAATAAGGTGAGAAAGTGAATGTTGATTTATTTGGTGAGATTTCCTTTGCATCAATTGACGACTTCTCATTTGATAAAGAGATTTGTATGAAAGACAATTTTTTGTAAGATGGAAGGGAAGAATATTTTGATTATTTTATTGATATTGAAATGAATACAAATTGGAAATATGGAAGGGATGGGTATTTTTATTGTGTTACTAACATTGAGTTTGTAGCTAAAAATTTCTTTACAAGAGATATAGGGAAGGAGGAACACATGGACCGAACAAAGATTGAAAATGAACCAATTATTGCAGCAATAATAGGGGGTGAGTTAATGCATGATTTTCCTTATTTTATTGAAGAAGAAAAAATCAATGATTATGATTTTCGAGCATTCCATAGTGCAATTTGGTGGGAATTGGAATTTGTGAAAAAGAGGAAGAGAGGAATAATGAAGGATGGAAGGGACATCAAATTGCAGAGGCGGGTTCAAAAAGATGTTTAGAAAGATAAGGTAAATAGATGGGTCCAAGATAAGCATAGGTTCTATAAATGTTTATGAGTTCAACTCATGAAACATTTCAAATTACCTTGGGTGTCTGATGCAGGAACATCCACAATTGACTAGCAATCTTGCATCAACAAAAAATGATATTTAATTTATTTATAAGGTTGGGTAGGTGATTTATTTGATAGGTTAATTTTCAAGGTTAGATTAAAATATTTATTAAATAAAAACCTTTTTCATTTTGTGGAAAGATAATGGTGTGGAGATAAATTAGGGGGAAAATTTTGGAAATTTTTAATATTCAAAATTGGAAATAAATATTATTGGGTGTGGGTCTTGGAGAGAATATGAGTTGAAAAATACATTTAAAAATTCCTAAAATCATGCATGCAAAGGTGGGCGCCCAAGGTGAGTTGACAAGAGTTACATTGGAAACTACCCAAATATCTAGGAATGAACTCCCATTTTGACAATTTTGGTGGGAGTGGGTTTAAGAAAGCATTTTTTATATTATTAAATGTTTTTGGTATGCATTTTTGAGGGGATTCTTCCCAAATTGGTCATGATTTTTTTTGGAGAAGTTTTTGGAGCTTGTTTTTGAAGATTACATACAATTTGGACTATGTTTTGGTAGCCATTCTTGGCTATATTTTGAAGGTTGTTGTTGCAGGCGTAGTTCTTTTCTTGGGATGGTTGTGGGAATTGTTATTGTAGGTTTATGGAAGGTTTGAAGGTGTTGTGAAAAAAAAAATGGATCATGGAATCCATTGTTGAAGATGGATATAGTTTGCAGATTAGAGTTTGTAGGGTGAAGGTTGTAGGTTGAGAGTGATTTGAAGGAGTCGAATTAATAGTTTGTATTTAATGTTATTTGCTATTAAGATCAGATTTGAATCTGATTTTTAATGTGTATTTATCATTCCAAGAGGTTTCAATCTTTGTATTTCTATTATGGGGAAGATACCCTATTGTTTGTAGGAGAGCTTTGAATAAAGAATTTAGAAATTTGTTTGCAAAATTTCTGCATTATTTTTCTTTTCTAAGTTATTTTAGATTTAAGTCAATTCTTTAAGTGATTTTCATTTGTTGTTTGAGAAGAGAGAGTCCCCATTTTCATAAAAATTAATTCCTAATATGTACCTTGTTGTCCCCAAATCTTTCATTTCAAATGCATTTGAAAGTTGAGTTTTTTTCTCACTAAGCATACCATTGGTGTTACTAAAAAATAACATATCATTCACATACAAGGCAGCAATTTAATGTCCCCTTCTTAGGAGTAATTAATTTGGTGAAGACCTTTACCCTATTTTATTTCCCATAGGCTATTTGGGATATTGCAAGGGAATAAGTAATTAATTAAATTAAGTTGTCAAGAGATTTTTATTTTAAAATCAACTTGAATTTAATTAATTTATTTTTTCAAAGAATTGGGCAGTATTATAAAAGTGACTTATTTTTTGGTCCAAAAGAAAAGTTTAATTAAGAAGAAAATTTAAAAGTCACTTTTGGAGGGAAATGAAAATTTGTAAGAAATAATAGTTATTATTTCCAAAAAGTGTGTATAAGGGGGATAGGAGGAGAGAAAAATAATTCTATACATTTTTATGAAACCCAACTTTATTGGAGAGATTGAACCTATTTCACTCTTTAGTCAAAGGATAAAATCCCTTTTGGCAATTAGTTTCATGGATAAAAATCCACCTAGTTGATCAAGTGAATTCATCTAAGATTCACCATTATGCTTCATCAATTGGAAAAATTAAAGGAGATTTATTTAATCTAATTTTTGAGTGAAAATATTAAAGATTTTTATGTTTTTTAAGGCTACTATAGTACCCACTACAATATTGTTCCATTAAGTTGCTATAATATCCATTATAATTCTTGTTATTGTTCAAAGGATGAATCAACATCTTTTCAATTGTATAATCACCTTGGAAGGTGGTACTTGTGAGTTTGGTGACTTTCTAATTTGAATATTAGAATTTGAAAAATGTATGGTGTTGTAATGTAAAATGCATAAAATATTAGATTCCTATTGCATGGAATTTTTAATGTATAACATATTTGTTGTTGCCACTATTATATCTTGACACTAAATACCAACAGGGGTTGTGTTAGCTAATTATCAATGAGAGGTTGATGCATGAAAACTATTTGTTAAAATGTGCACATGAATTATTTATTTCCTACAAATTTTTGTGAATATGCTCATGATAATAAAATATATTTACAATTGTTCCTAAGCACTAAATTCAAAAATATTGGTTGGTTCAATGTTCTACCAACTATTTGTCAAATTTTTTGGGAGCAGGAAATTAGAAAATTTGCAAGCTTGTTGAAACATTTTGGTAGACTTTAAAAATAATTGTGCAGTCATTGTACGTAGTAGAACTTTATTTTGATCTTCTGGCTGCAGAACTGGTACATGCTTTCTTATAGAACAGGACAACACAAAACCACAACAATAAATGGAACTTATTTTAAATAAAGTAACGATAGATTTCATTATAACAACGATAAATCTACTAAATTCTTTAAGTTTCCATAATTGCCAACTTCATGACAGACGACCCGAATAAACGGCATTAAAGATCTTTATAATAACGTTTAGCCTGGATTCATTTCATAGGAAATTATCCATAATGGCTGTAAACCTTCATGAACCATGGGAAGAATACATCAATTACCTGGCCCACTGGGGTATGGGGCTCATTATGCCATGGCCTCTCACCTCAGGCGGTACCCGTCACTGCGGTATCCTTCACGCCAGACAATCAACAATTAGGAACAATGGAGGAAAAAGTATAATCCCACTCCGACCATGTAACGAACCTAAGGGTCACACGCTGGGGAGACCAACAGCCAGGGTCCACCACAGGCAAATTGAGAGATAGAGGACGGCGCCAGCAGGCAGCAGGAATCCCAGCACAGCACTGCTTGAACAGCATGGGTCACGGCAGCACAGCCCGAGGCACGCGCATGAGGAGCAGCAGGGATGATGGGTGTGGGGAGAATTAATAGCTCACATGGTCTGTGGTTGCGGTCTGCTGAATATTTGGGCCACTTAGGGGTGCATGCAAGCCAGCATTTCTTTCTTTGGGAAAGGGTTGGTCTTTCAAAGATGGGCATACTCAAGCTTATCGCCTAAATGAGCACTATAGGAATGGGTGAGGCATTACCAATTATCTTGTTTATTTGAAAATTACCCATCCCCCAATTCATTAATTAGGTTATCACTGAATTAAGAAACTCTCCAATGGGTTACCTTGACAGTCTCTCACTATACGTTGGCCCCAATTGATAGCAACTCCCCCTAATTACAACTAGTAGACCCTACAAATCAAGCAAGGCATTTACCATCTTGCATACATGATAGAATCACATGAATCCAACACAGAGCAAGGCATTAACCATCTTGCTCACATATCACAATCTCAAACTATACATGATAGTACAAAGCATTGACCATTTTGCATATTAACCTTGATCACATGAAGCTATACTGGGATAAAAATGCAACATCCTTAGGTTTACAATTGCACAAGCACATAACCCACACATTACCATCCACTTCCAAGGTAAAACGATAATTGCTCAAATCACACATAAAACATTGCCAAAATTTCATCCAAGGTGGAACCAACAAAAGAATCCTTATATGCCAAAAATATTCCCTCCTAGCCTCTGGAAGTCTACCATGAAAAATTTGCACAAATGACTCCCATAAAAATCAATAACTCAAAATCACATTAATCTCACTAATCAAACATCAAAATTCATTACAAGGAATCAATCAACATTGCAACCATGTTAGACTCCATTTAGGACATCAACTTCACTTAACAAGACACATTACCCATTCAATCAATTTAAATCCAATAAGACATCCCTTAATTTAAGCATTATTATCACTCCTTTATCTTAACCACTAAATTCCATAGATAGGTTATTCACTATCATAATTATATTTAAAACAACTCTTACACCAACAATTATCTAATTAATATGTACCATATTCATTTCAATCACATTAAAATACATTCTAATAATTAAATCAACTAAAAAATCTATACACTTAGAATATTTCCATATTTCTTAATCTTTCTACTTGTACACCAACTCCTAATAAAAGTTTTCCATTAAATCTAGCTTGCATAAAATTCTCCATTAACCATTCAACTAACTATAGATATTATTTTCAAACAAGTATTAAATGACTACCAAATACCTCCCATTAAGACAAGTTGTTTCATTTGTTCATACTTCTCTATATAGTTGTCAAAAAGATATTTCTCATATAAAGTAATGAAATTAATTGCCTTCTAGTTCATTATTATTTTTCATGCAACCATTTCTTGCAATAACTCCCTTAATACAATTTTGAAAGGTATGATGCAAGAATCTAGTTTGCTTAAAACTTATTAGTTTATGACAACACTTTAAACAAGGATGTTTATTAAATGTCATCTCAATATTATATATATATATATATTCACAAAATAACTTCTCTCTTAATGATAATAAATTGAATTATTTAGAAAACGAAATACAAAATGAAATGAATAATATATAATTCATTTCATTAATTATCAAGTTTACAAAGACATAAATTGTAGAAGCATACTATTTTAATGTGACAATTAAATATAAACACTTATTGACCAAATTTAAATCAAATAGACTAAATACCGATCAATACCTGACCACAAAGTGAAGTCGACAAGCATGACCACAACAACATTAACAGGGTGAATCATGGAGGGGCACTACACAATTTCAAAACAAATGAATCAATTTTGATACCACATATGAGTGATTATATTAAACCATAAAGAGACTATTTTAACCTATAAACCAATTTTTCTTTCCCTTTTACCCAAGCCTTTAGGTTGTGTATAAATTTTCTCTTTCAAATCTTCATGCAAAATTATAATTTTAACATCCATTTGCTCAATTTCATAATTATTAGTAACAACTATGGATAAAATGAATCTAACTGAGGATTATTTAGCGAAAAGAGAGAATATTTTACCAAATTTAATTCCATCTTTGGGATTAGCCCTTGGAAACCAATCTGGCCATGTACTTCTCCAATGAACCATTTCCTCCAAACTTCTTCTTTTAGACCCACTTACATCCACTGGCCTTCCTTTGGGAAAATGCACAAGATCCTAGATATCACAAGATTCTAAAGCCATCATCTCCTTCAACATGACTTGTTGCCAAGATTCATTCCCATTTGCAAGGATATCTTCCCTATAGGATCTAATTTCATTGTTAGTACTCAATAAAATAAATATCCAATAAAAATATAGTGGGCTATACTTGTCAACTAGATTTTATTGTCTTGTGGATATCTTGAGAATAGGAGTATGGGGCTCTTCTTGTTCTTGAGTTGTCTCAACTTCTTCTTGGTTATGTTCCCTAACTTCTTCAATTTTCTTAGTCTTCATCAAAACCATCTTCTTCTTCTTCCTCGTCATCCCCAAATCTATCTCTTTGTACTTTTTGAAGTTTATCTTCTTGCTTAGTCTCAAAGTGCACTCTCCTTTCCTTTTCTTTATCTCTTGGTTGTTCAAGGTCATAAATAACTCTAATTTCCTTGAAAATCACATCTGAAAATACACCTTTCAACTTTTGGATCCAACTTAGATCACTTTTCTTTAAGCACATGAACATATTCCTCACAATAAAAAACCCTTAAATGTGATATAGAAGGTATCTTACCTATCCAAACTTAATAAGGTGTTAAATAAATATCCTTACAAGGAGACCTATTCATTAAATAAAAAACATCACTCACAACTTCTACCCAAAAAAATCTATACAATTATGAATCACTTAACATATTTTTGGATATTTTCATAATTGTCTAGTTCATCCTTTTTGCCACCCCTTTTTGTTGAGGGTTGTATGAAGTAATATTATAAAGTAATATTCTATCTAACAATACCTGCATGCTTATAAAACTCATCAAATTTCTTAGAATAATATTTCTCTCCTTTGTTATATCACAAACCTTTATCTTACAATCTAATTGCTTTTGAACTAAGGGTTTAAATTCCTTAAACTTAGTGAAAAATTTATACTTATATTTCATAAAATAAATATAGATAAATCTTGAAACGTTGTCAATGAAAGAC
Organism: Sequoia sempervirens; assembly: GCA_007258455.2. NCBI lineage: Eukaryota > Viridiplantae > Streptophyta > Pinopsida > Cupressales > Cupressaceae > Sequoia > Sequoia sempervirens. The sequence goes on from VDFB02117655.1 coordinate 11,857, forward strand.
ACAAAATATCTATATTTTTCAATATATTCAATCTCCACAATTTCAAAAACATCTAAATAAAAAATGTCTAATTTTTTTTATTTAAGATGGTTTTCAAAATAGTCTCACTTATGTGATCCAATCTATAACGTCACAACGTGTATTTTTAGTTTTCTTAGTTATATTTGTAGAGTTAAAAATAGTGGTGGCATCTATCCTAAACAAATTTATCATCCTTGTCCCTCTCACTATCACCAAAATCTGTCTTACCAATCTACAACTATACTTATTGGGTAAAAGCACAAAACTATGTCACACTTTCAACCAACTAAATAGTTTCAAGCAAAACTATTTCACCCTAGATGATTTCAGGTGAAAAAATTTAGCCTAAAACCATGTGGCCTATATGGGGCACATATAGTTTCAGGTGAAACACTTTTGCCCAAAACTATAAAGGCAAAATTTCAAATGCGCCTCAATTTACATGTAAGGTTTCAAGTGAAACTCTTTCAATCAAAAGACTTTTGATTGGAAAGGTT
>VDFB02117656.1:0-19489 GCA_007258455.2 Sequoia sempervirens
CATATTGTTGGGTCATCCTTGGATCCATGAAATGCAAGCTGTCCCATCCACTTACCATCAATGTCTCAAGTTTCCTTATGATGGACAAGAAATCACGATACCTGCTGATAATTCCAACATTCAAACTTGTGCCAACATGAAAGCCAGTCAAGATACTTTGGTCCCTAATAATCGAGAAGCTCATGCTAGTACTTCTCTAAAGATTGACACACAAATCAGTCAATTGACCAATAGCTTTGACAAAAAGATGAAATTCAAGGATCATGGAGTTGGAGAATACTCTCTTTGTCTTGTCAATTTACCTACATCACCTCGATCACATGGACAACCATCTATTAGAGAACATCAAATATCAGCAGCATCAACATCAAAGCAAATGCCAGTAGAGCCAATTACAAAATTTAATGGGCAATTCATCAAAGAAAAATTTCCCATGGAAAACCCTGAGGATACTGAAATTCTAAATTGGCTCTATAAAGATGAAGATGAAGCAGTTTCTAATATCAAATTACCCACAGATAAATATGGAAAAGGATATTTAATCATGCAGAAGATGGGTTATGATGAGGGACCTATTGGAAAAAGGAAGGAAGGAGTAGTTGAACCCATTCACCTTCATGGACTCACTGCCAAAGAGAAAACTGGATAGGGTTATGATAATCACTCCAAAGAAAAACAACTGCATAGCACTGTCTTTACATTGCAAGAAGGCTCCAATTCACAAGAAGCATGTTTGACAACAATTCAGAATTTGCTAGACAACAGTTTTGACACAGACTCTGCTGAATATGAATGGGGCACTCTTTACAATGATGAATTTTGGAGGGACAAAGAGGTTGATGTAATACACCAATATGCCCCAACTCTAATTAAAGGACAAGGTTCAGGGTCCCAACCACAAGAATCTGAACCATGAATCGACTATGATTCTAGTGATACTGAATCAGATCTAAACGAACAAGATTATCATGAGGACAGTACCATCATTGACTCACCTCATACCTCGGATCCTACAAATCACTCTGTTATGACCTTAACCATAGCTGATTTCACACAACCTGACGATCCTCTACCTTTAATCCATCCTGACCTCATTGATTGGGATTCTACTGAATCTATTAACATACCCATGTTTCCAAGCGATGAAGCTATTGTAAACTTCCTTTCCGCAGAGGATACAAATGATTGTTCCACCAGCGATTTTCGACATAGAATTTTTGATCAAAAGTCAGTCTCTCTAGTACCAAAGTAAAAAAAGAATCTAATGGTGAAAACCAATTTGGCGATATTGAGATCAAACAAAAGATAAATAAAATAAAAACGTGCATTGAAAACTTTGTTTTGAGGCGCACCCGGTGATAAGAATCTTGTTGACACTCTTCGAACACTACCATGAATGATAGCCTATTCAGTGAGCCTACAAATCTGCGATCTTGAAAACCCAGGACAAACCAAGAGTACATAGTTAATTTGCATCAATGGTAAAGACACCAAAATTCATAGAATTCCTTAAAGAAATCAAAGTCAATTTTCGCGTGGTCTTACTTGACAATACCACGGTCTTGATCGACCTTATCATGCATCATTTTGTCTATCAAACCGGGGTAAACCGGTGAAACAAAAACTTCGAAAGATGCACCCTCATGTTGCATTATTGGTGCAAAAGGCCGAGAAAACTCCTTGATGTGGGCTTCATAAGACCAATTGACTATCTGAGAATGGATTTCTACATTGTACACATTCAAACGGATAAGCGTGAGAATATGCAGTTTGAGGAGGAATCTGGGCATCCTGGGATGACTTCCCATTACCAAATATTGACTTTTTCTAGTTGGTGCAATTTTGGCCATGCACTTTTATTCGTGTGGATGGTTTTCTAGATAGCAAATCAAGATTGCGAAGACGGGGAGAAAACCTTTCACATGTCCATGGGGGACTTATTTGGAGCGTCATGCCTTCGATTTTGTGAGAAGAGCTTTATTCCTACCAAAGAGCCATGACTACCATCTTTCATGACATGATGCATGTCTTCATGGAAGATTATGTGGATGACATACTGGAAAAATCATACACTAGAGAAGGACATCTTGAAATATTGTCCAAAATATTTGCAAGATTAGAAAAATTCAAAGTTCGCCTCAACCCTAAGAAATGTGTTTTCAGGGTAAAATCTGGAAAACTCTTGGGATACATTGTTTCAGAAAAAGGAATTGAAGTAGATCCAGCAAAAGTTCAAGCAATTATGGAAATGCCTCCACCGAAGAACATCAGTCAGTTAAGATCACTGCAAGGACGACTTCAATCTATACGGAGGTTCATTGCACAATTGGCTGACAAAAGTCTACCATTCACACATCTACTACATAAAAATGTTCCTTTCAAGTGGGATGACAAATGTGAATTGGCTTTCCAAAAAATCAAAGAATATTTGATGACTCCACCAATTCTTGTATCACCAAATCCAAACAAACCACTCATCTTGTACATTACTGCAATAGAGACATCTCTGGGGGCACTGTTAGCACAAGAAGACACTACTGGAAAGGAACGTGCAATCTACTACATCAGTAGAACACTAACAAGTCATGAACTCAACTACACTTCTATTGAGAAGGCTTGTCTGGCAGTAGTTTTTGCTTCACAGAAGTTTTGGCATTACATGCTGACCCATACAGTCAATTTGGTTTCGAAGATTGATCCACTCAAGTATTTGTTGAGTAAAGCATCATTGACAAGGAGGTTAGCAAAGTGGGTAATGATTCTAAGTGAGTTTGACATACACTATGTTGACTGCAAGGCCATCAAAGGACAAGTTATAGCTGATCAATTAGCAAAGGCACCACTACAAGCAGATCATCCCTTGCACATTGAATTTCCAGATGCAGAGGTATTCACTGTAGAATCTAAACAAACGTGGGCCTTATATTTTGATGGTTCTTTCACTCAACACGGATCGGGGGCAGGCATACTTTTTGTCACCCCTCAAGGGCATACCATTCCTCGTTCATATAGGCTAATGTTTCCATGCACCAACAATATAGCTGAATATGAAGCATTAATCACTGGACTTAAGATAGCACTGGAATGGAGAATAACAGAATTACAGGTGTTTGGTGACTCATAGTTGGTCATTTGTCAGATCAATGATGACTATCAAACTAAAGATGAAAAACTACTACCTTATAAAAAGATGGTGGATGACTTCAAGAAATACTTTGTGGACATCAAATTTACACAAATTCCAAGGCTTGATAATAAAGCAGCTGACGCTATGGCTACAATCGCATCATTGTTACAACTCCCAAAAACTCAAAATCGTTATGAATTTCTGGTGGAACAATCATTTACACCTGCATATGATACCCCGGAAAGCCAAATCATTTGTCATTTAGTAGGATCCGATTCGCCTTGGTACGGAAAAATTTATGCCTACCTCAAAGACAACATCTTACCACCTGATTTATCTCGTAATCAAAGACGTAACTTTATTCGCTAATCCGCTCGCTATACCCTCATCGCTGACACCCTTTATTGCCGTGGTCTTGATGGTACTTTACTCCGATGTCTTGAACACGAGGAATCTGACAAAGCTTTACAAGAAGTTCATGGTGGCATCTGTGGTACTCATTCAAGTGGACTGACCTTATCTAAAAAATTGATTAGAATGGGTTATTACTGGCCTACAATGGAGAGGGAATCATTCACTTTTGTGAAAACATGTTCAAAATGTCAGATTCATGGGAATCTCATTCATGCTCCTGCACAAGAATTACAACCGTTCACACCAACCTGGCCATTTTCTCAATGGGGGCTAGATCTAGTAGGCAAGATTCATCCTTCTTCATCAAATGGACATAAATTCATCATCACAGCAACAGAGTATTTCACCAAGTGGATTGAGGCAGTCCCTCTTACTAAAGTTACCCGACGAAACAAATATCATCATTCATACTCAACTATATCATTTGTCGGTATGGCATTCCCAACTCCATTATCCGCAGGATAGTAGACGTCCATTCAAAAATCAGGATGTTGATGAACTTTGTGAGATTTAGCATCTGACATGATACTCAACACCGCTACTATCCACAAAGGGAATGGTAGCGGAGGCCTCAAATAAAACAATATTGAAAATATTGAAGAAGGCTAATGAATGCCGGAAGGATTGGCACATTCAACTCAATCCCGCCTTGTGGGCTTACAGAACCAGTGTCCGCACACCAACAGGAGCAACACCATTTGCTCTTGTCTATGGAGCCGAAGCCATATTGCCCTTAGAAGTGGAGATTCCCTCACTCAGAGTATCATTGAAAGGCCTAACAACAGATGATGAATACCGAGTTTCCCGACTCCAAGAACTAGAACTCCTAGATGAGAAGAGACAAAGAGCAGTTGACCATTTGAAAGCTTATCAACATATGATGTCTCGGAGCTACAACCACAAAGTAAAGCCACATACCTTTCAAGTGGGTGATCTTGTTCTGAAATAAAATCCACGCAATCAACAAGACAGAGAGAAGAAAGGAAAATTCGAACCAAATTGGCTAGGTCCTTACATGGTTATCGCAGTTTATGGTTCAGAAGCCTACAAGTTATCAACGCCAGAAGGGGACCTGTTTGACGAGCCTATCAACAGCATGCATTTGAAAAAGTATTATGTCTAAGACGGTTATCATCATCAGAAAAAGTCTTGAAGAAATACCAAAAAAATCAGAAAAAGTCCTGAAGAAATACCAAAAAAATCAGAAGAAATACCAAAATTAGAAAAAAGTCCACGAAGAAATATCAAAATCGAGGAAAAGCCTTGAAGAAATATCAAAAGAATTAAGAAAATTCCTAAAAAAAACCGTCATTGGGTGAAAACCTGGAAAATAGGCAGTCTATTGACAAGAAAAAAATGCAATAAAAACAAATAGTGAAAATCTGGCAAATAGACGCTATTTGGAAGCTCTCCATCTATTAGTTCATGTTCTGCATTTAACTTTTCAGCCATCTTTTTCATCATCTTAGGGTCATGCCAGCACCATGCTCTCATCATTTGCCTCGAATGATAACGTCTTATCATGGCTTGATTATTGTACATATTCATTTCAACAAGTTGTGTTGATACCAAGGGCAAATCTGGGAACACTGGGGGCAATCAACTTTCAGATCTTCCCAAAACAGTAAGACAATGACATCGAAACCAATCACACAAAACAAAGCAACCAAATCAAATCAAAGCATCCAAACATTGATCTATATCACAGTGGCTTTCAATTGCGTACCTTACCATGACTCATATCTGGATGATCTCTAATCTGACTAATGTTTGGAATCACAGTGTTTCATTTTTGAATAATGGTTGTTTATTTTTCGATATCATTTCTCTGGAGCACACTCAATGATGTACTGAACTAGAGTGGCAAGGAAAGAGGATGATTTTTCTTTGTCTGCTGTCTGAAGGTTAATCATTTATCTGTTGCAAATATGTTGCGAGACATGATTCTCCAAATATTATCATTGATGACAGTTCCAAATTTGCATCAGATGGTGGTTAGTCTTTGTTTGTTTAAGCAAGAAATGCTCAGGTCATCTCGGTTCAATTATACCTAGAAGCTTGTGTTCACTTGCTATATCAAAAATCATGAAAGTTATACTCAGGTCATCATTGGTGCTAATTTCCCCTTTGATGCTTGTACATACTTCCAACATTTTAAAACGCTCTATGATGATTTAAGCAGGCTCACTAAAAGGCTCAACAAAATGATCGGCTTCATTTAGTTGCATTTCATTTTAGGTCATTGTACATAACTACATATTGGATTTTGCATCGCAAGTTTTCGAAGGGTCAATGGCTGTCATCTTTTGGACTATTTGTGGAGGACAATGCAAATATTTGTATCATTATCATGATATTTTATCTTCATATCATTTCATCATCATTAGCATTATCGTTTCATCATTGCACCCATTATCATTTTAGTATCAATATCATCTCATTGGGTGCATCTCATATCATTTCATATTAGTTTCATTATTGCATCCATTAGCATTTCGGCCTGTCATATTTTGTTCACAATTCATGTCATGCTTGTTATCATTCCATATCATCATTATCATTATCATTTAATATTGCATTATCATTTCGTATGGCATTATCATTATCATTTTTTTTCATTTCATACTAGCATCACATCTTTATCATTTCATCTCATTTTCATATCATTTCATCATCATTGCATTTTCATCATCATTGCATCTCATATCATTTCATATTAATTTCATTTCTTCATTATTGCATCCATTATCATTCCATCATTTCATATTGGTTGCATCGTCCATTTCATCAACATTCCAGGTACATTTCATTTCACATTTGTTTGTATTTCATCCATTTCAATATCATTTTATTTTCCATATTGTTTTTATTATTATTTATTTCCTCTCATTAGCCACTCATTATCACTTTACTATCATTATCATTTCACAATTTTTGCTTGATACCATTATCATTCTATCAGCTCATTTTTATTATCTTAACGACACATTACCATTATTTCATTCATTTCACTTTGCATTATCATTATCTTTTGAATCATTATCACTCATGGTAGTTTCATATACGCTTTATTACCATTATAATCATTTCATTCATTCATTTATCATTCATTCTCATTAGCACTTCATTCATTATCATTCTAGTCATTTCATTCACTTAACATTCATTCCATCCATTCATTATTATTATATTATTTCATTATTATTACCATTTATTGCATCATCATTTATTTCACATTTTATCATTTCATTCATGTCATTACCATCTCATTATCACCTCATTTCACTCATTATTCATTATCATTCATTCCATTATCATATCATTTCACTATTATTATCATTCCATTTTATATCATCTTATTTTATTATTATCATTATCATTTATCATTTCATTGCATTTCATCTATCCATTTAACATATCATTTTATCATTATCATTTAACATTTCATTGCATTTCATCTATCCATTTAACATATCATTTTATCATTATCATTTAACATTTCATTGCATTTCATCTATCCATTTAACATATCATTTTATCATTATCATTTACCATTTCATTGCATTTCATCTATCCATTTAACATATCATTTTATCATTATCATTTAACATTTCATTGCATTTCATCTATCCATTTAACATATCATTTTATCATTTAACATTTCATATCATATCATTTACCAATTCCATTTAGCATTTCATCTATCATATCATATCATTTCTTTTCATTATAATTTCATTTATCATTTCATATCATAACATTTTATTTCATCACACACCATTTTATAATGCACCACTATTTATTCATCTCAATTTCATCACAACATTCACATCATTTTTACAGCATATCATATCGTCACAGCATATCATAATACCTATCATGAACACAACATCTGCACTGAAAAATCTAAAAAATAATAAATGCACATCATAGGTAATTCATCTGCATGACATCATTAGTACACATCATCAAATCATAATCATAATAAAATATCATAATCAAATCATCCTGCATATCATATTAGTCATCAAATCTCCATAAACACATAGACATATAGACATCAATGCATATCATATCATCGCATCATAAATGCACATCACATCATCATCCAAATAATCATCGCCGCCGCATATCATCACTCATAAAAAATGATACAAATGTCCAAATGTCCAATGAAACTACAATGTTCAATACATCAAATATGATCGGAAATGGCATATACATGCTCCGAAAATAATATCATAAAATCTAACTGGTGGATGCTCCTGATGGCACTGGTTCGGAGGGAGGTGGTCTGCCACTGGTGCCTGCATCTGGATCCTGTCGTAGCCCTGTCACTCCTCTGCTCTGAGTATGTGTCCGTGATCTGCTCCAGGTCTTGTTGTGGGATCGCGGATATGGCTCTCTGTGCTCTGGAGGACATAGCTCCTCATATCTCACCCTGTAGTACTCAGCCTCCCTGGCCATCTCCATACCCTCTCCAATGGCCTCTCGCAGTGACGCACTCTCTACAGTGCCCATCAGTCTCTGAGCCACGCCCTCAGCCTCTACTGCCCGTCGCCTGAATGCATCTCTCTCTGCGATCACCTAAGCTAACTATGGGTCTGGGGTAGGTGCCTGTGCCTGTCTCTGTGCCTGTGCCTGCGATAACTGACTCTGCATCTGACCTTGCTGCCCCTGCAATGTCTGCACCTGAGTCTGAAGAGTGGCTATCTGTCCTTGCTGCGAGGAGGAGGCCATCCGGATCACTGTCCGCCTCCCTATCCCTGTCCTCGGTCGCCGCATAATCTGCACACCCCTCAAGATATCCAGCCCCCACCTACCCAGTGCATGTCCTCCCATCCCGCCATCATCCCCATCATCATCATCATCTGAGCCCTCCTCCTCTCCGCTCTCCACCTCCTCTCCTCCAACTGCTCCCTACTCACCGCCGGCCACATCCTCCTGTCCACCTGCTACGGGCTGTGGTACTACCAAAATAGGTGCTGTCTCATCAGGACTAGTAAATCGTGGAAACAGATGCGTGTGAAAATAGGCAGCATACTCATCGGACATCCCAGCATCCACGATGTCTCGTCTGTCAACCCATGCCTCAGGTGCTAAGGCCATGAACTCTGTATAGGCGGCCTGATACACAATACATGGCCCCCATCCGGCCTCATCCCTGCTCCACGCGTAATGTGCAATCCCCTATGGCATCCCCTGCGTAAATCTGAACTGCCTCTGCACCCGCAATGCCAGAAATCTCTCTAAAATGAAGGGAGTCCTCCCTATCAAGAACCGCAGAATACATACATAGGGCATCTCTATATCATCAGTCACCTATGGCTCACAATCCAAATATGGTCACCATATAACTGTATCAATGTCATCCAGAAGTCATCTCCAATAATCTACCTTCCCCAGCTTGGGCTGGGTAAGGAACTCATAATACATATAGATGTATGGCCTGCCTGGTGGCCTCACTCTGGAACATGTCGGCCTCGTCACAACGAAATGCTCCCACGCCCAGATCTGTAGCACTGTAACCCCACATGACAAACTGGAGGATCCTCTGTAAACTACCTGGTGCAAATCGTGATAAAGATGAGCTAACATGCAGCTCCCCCATGCATACCTCCTCGGCTGTAGTATCATCTGCTCTAGAATCCTGCCCCAGCCTACTGACAATCCCTTTGCCCACGATCCAGACAAAGGAGACCTCCGATGAAAGCACCCAAAACTGCTGGTAAGGCTGGATATCCGTGAAAGTCTGCCCACGGTACCCAGTACCCGGCTATCTGTGCATCTCCATACACTCTCCTCAAGAGCATCCGTACCTCCAATCTCCTTGTGATCGTAATACACAAGGGCTCCAACAACCGGAATACCTAGGATCCTGTATACATCCTCAGGAGTCACTGTCACCTCACCGGTCGGCATGTGAAAGGTGTTGTGCTCCGAGTGCCATCTCTCTGCTAGTGCTGTCAACAATCCTCTGTTGACCCTAATCGGCGGCATCGCCAACAAGGGTCTCAAACCACATGCATCAATCACTGCTCTGTCAGCAGGGGTCAACTCAGGGATCCTATCCCATCCTGCTGAATGTCGCTCTCTAATCTGGAGGTTTTTGAAAACCTCCTATTTTTCATCACAAGGATCATCCATCAGAATCATATCACATATTCAAACAAAATAAAATCAGACCTATATCAGTGAACTATATCAGACTCATATCAATGACTCATATCAATGCATCAAATCAGCGACCCATATCACACAATCAGTCCTATTAATCAAATCAAATCAACTCTATCAAGCTGGATATCATATCACATCTATCCTACTATCAATTACTATTTGTTTTCTATCGCAGGAAGCAAATTTATCAGACGTCATATCAGTTTCATTTACTCTTTGTTTTCTATCCTAGGAAGCAAGGTTATCAATCAATCATTCGATTTTCCTATCATTTCTATCCATATCAACATGATGACATGACAATTTACCTATCTATTGACTAAGGAAGCAATACAAAATCATCATTTTCATCGGAACATTCATTTTGACTATTTACTGGATGCGCCATTCTTTTTACGGAATGCGCTCAATCCCATATGCGCCGTAGTTTTCACTCTATGCGCTTAAACAGGTGCCCTATGCGCGTTTTCCCGTATGCGCCACTTCATTCATCAAATGCGCCACTATTTTTGCTGGATGCGCGCTTTCCCATATGCGCGTCTGTTCTCCCTATATGCGCTCTATCCCTAAATTTTTTGAATCTCTCCTATATGCGCGCTAGTTTCTACGGGATGCGCTGCACTAGTTTTTCTTACGAAATTTAAAACTATACCCTATGCGCATTTGTTTCTACCGTATGCGTGCCTGTTTTTTTCGAAAGTGCCTAAATTTTACTGTATGCGCGCAAACGTAAACTTTAAAACTAAATCCGCAAAAAATCATGGAAATTTCGATCCAAACAGAAAAAATTCGAAAGCACAGGGGGTTAGATCGACTCACCGGTGGTCCATAAGCAGCTGGCCTCTGGTATCGCGCGATCTCTCAAATCGATGGTGATGATAAGGAATCTCCATGTCGCAATGTCGCTTTCACAGCTACAGTTTCACCACAGTCAAAAGTGCAAATGACTTGTCTCTCTCAACCTTTTTACCTTTTAAAGGTCAACCAAGGGTAAAATGTGACTTTATTTCCAAAATGGACATTTATTTTTCTGTCGCGAGCTAAACCACTTTCTCTCTCATCCGTGATTTACCTCCCGAGGGGGCATCATCAGCAGAAACATCAAAAGTACATCAAGGGCAAAATCTTATTTTCTTTGAAGCAATGTGTCTTACACATCACTTCAAAGAGGGGCAAAATGTATATGTCTAAAAATGGTCATGATTAAGCTTGTTAATTAATTAAATATGATTTATTTAATTAATTCATCTAATGTCATCTGCATATAAATAAATTTAATTATTTATTTATATCGCTCATCTTCTAAATTCTTCTACCTTTAATTAAATTAATTACTAACATTTCCATCTTTTCGCTTAATTAAATTAAATAAATTTTTATAATTTATTTATATTTAATTATCATCTTATTCTAGAGTTTAAATATTTTAAATATTTAAATAATAGAATATCTTCTTCATCTCATCTTTTACCTTTCGCTTGATTAAATTAAATAAATTTTTATAATTTATTTACATTTAATTATCATTCTATCCTAAAGTTCAAATATTTTGAATATTTGAATAATGGAATATTCTTCGTCCCCAATTAAATATTAAATATTTTAATTTAATATTTTCCACCTCACCCTATTTTCATTTTAAAACATAATTAAATAATTTATTTAATTATGTGGGTTTCCATTTTCATCTCCACTTCCCAAATTTCTAACTCATGCTAACTCGCCCTTCCAAATTTGCATCTCATCCTTCGAAATGGAAGTTTCCCTTCGAAACTCAATGACGAAATTTGAAGAAATGGGAAACCTTCCATTCTCCTCTTCTACTTTCGAAAATCTCCCGCCGTCCGTTCGAAACAAGCTTAATCCGGACCGTCGATCGATTCAGCCAATCAAACTCATTCGAAAACTCTATAAAAGCCCGTGCAAATCCAAGCCTTGGTTAATCATCCACATACAATATGCATAATCGTTCATGTTCGCACACTTCGTATACTCATTTACATAGCCATATTTTCACCAGCATTTGCATACAATAGTAGTTTTAATATCACAGCAATATCTTTCGTTTTAGCATAGCTTTCTTGCATTTTGCATATTATGCATTCTTATTTTTATCTCGTTCTTCATGCTGTCATTTTGTTGAGCTCTATCTGCTGATCTGAGAGCCATTCGAAGCAACAAAATGGTGAAGTTAGAGGAGGATAAGACGGTTTCGAGAAGCTGCGATTATGGTTTGCATTATTTCGTTTTTCTTTTACAGCTTTTTGATTTAATGTCTTATTAACATGTGTTGGATTTTTATTTAATTAATGCAATATTTTACAATGCCTTGATGCAATCATTCACTGCCATTTGGTAACCATCGTCACACTAGGTCCCACAGTCAACATCATACTCCTATCACATTTCTCAAGTGGTCCCCACCATCCACGCAACATCCATGTCACTTCCATACAACTGATGTCACCATCCACACAGATAAGGTCCCACCAAGACACACGACCACCACCTGTGCAATTCCGAAGCATCAAAAGGGAATCTACAATATTCTCAACAAGTCTCTTGAAAAATACTTAAATATTAACTCCCAACACTCAATGCATCATTCCAATGTGTGGTCCACATGTTGTCGTCAGATGTCCACATCATCACCATGTCACAACTTTGTAATCCACAACAAGGATGTGGATTACCATTTACTCAATCTCATCAAGCCACATGTCAGCGTCATCATTATGGTTGGGTCCCACATGGAGTGCTTCCTTACTCCTTATTGCTCCATTTCTTAATCACCAGAAATCTTTATTTAAGAACCTCTTTGTCAGAGGTTGTGAAATTTTGAAAAACTGCGACATAGCAATAACAATGAGAGCCTTCTCCCTTATCAGTCCATTAGCTAAGTTTCCAAGTAAGAAGGTTACGAAACTCTAGAACCCCGCGACATAGGTTAGAAAATCTTGGAATCCCACGACTTAAGAAATATTATGGTTGTTGAATATTTTTTGGGCTAGTAAACATCGGGCAAAGGGGCCGGTCATACCCATGACTTCAAAGACATAAGTTGTAACTTATGTGACCTGCAACCACTGATACATAGTCAACAACAAAATAGAATTTTTTGTTCATGATGCCTTGACTGTAAACACATTAGGGTTTGTCTATAAACCCTAATATCACTCGAGAATATAATTAATTCATTTTTGGGAACATCCATCACTTTCTCGACCTGCAAAGCACATGAATGGAATGTTCTCAAAAAACTCATCACAAATTTTCCACTCAATTTTCCATTAGGACCACTGCTCTCTCACCCATCTTCTGTCATCATGCCAACAAACTCCTTTGCTTTATTTTCCCTTTTAACATCAATGGAAACTATATGCACTTCAACATGGAAGATATGCACTTCTCCTCTGATCCCCTTCTGACATCAATGACAACATATTCCAACAATCTCCCCCTTTGTCATTGATAGAAAAATTTAAATGCTCAATGATGCCAATTAATCAATTCAACATTTGTACCTGTATCATTCTTTACTTTCTCCTTCTATTGCTACTTTCTCCAATGATCCTCTTTGAGAATTTGCATGACTTTCTCCCTCTTGCTCAGATACTTTGAGCATTTGCATACTTTCTTCCCCTTTGAAATCAATGGCAAAGGGATCACTCCTGAAAGTATTCTCATCCTTTGACATTCCTTCTCCTTTGCTCATCCTTACGCTCACTTTGAGAATTGCTCACTTCTTCTTCCCTACACTCAAATCTTTATCTTAGGTCACCATACTGTGCAACCTTCACTTCTTCTTAGCATGGAAAAGGGACTTAGCTCCCCCTTTGACTGATACCAATTGAAAAAAAACAATCTTCTCTTGTACTAATTGTTGCATTCGACATTTTTACTACAATGGAAAAACTCTAATTGTTCGATCACGCACCACTAAAACTCAGCGCTAGTTTGATTAACACACTATAACACTGCAACTCCCCTTATGACATACATCTCATCTCATCTATTTAGAAACACAACAAAAATAGTACAACATTCTCCCCCTTTGGAATTGATGGCAACTATATGCACTTCAACACAAAATATATGCACTTCTCCTCTGATCCCCTTCTGACATAAATAACAACATATTCCAACATCAACTTCCTTCTACACCTAAGAAAGTTGAATCAAGGCCTGTAGATGGACAATAAGTTGAGGAAAGCTCATATAGCTCTGAATCTTTAAAAGAGGAGGAAGAACCTCCAACTCAACTTGTTTGTAGGTCTACAAGGAATAGAAAACCACTTGAAAGGTATTCACTTGATGATTGGAGATGTATTTTTGCTTTGAATACTAACATTGATGAACCCAAATCTATAAAAGAGGCATTAGGTATGAATGATGCATAATCTTGGAAGATTTTTATGGATGAAGAGATGAAACCTTTTAAAAAGAATGATATATGGACCTTGTACCATTGCTTGAAAGATGAATTTTTTTTGGTTGCAAATGGGTGTTTAAGAAAAAAAGGGTCTAGATGGAGGTATTAAGAATTAAAAGTATAGTTGGTTGTGAATGGTTACTCCAAGGTTGAGGGTGTTCAGTATGCTGAGATATTTTATCTTGTTGCAAAAATGGCATCCATTATATTCTTTCTTTCTATTGATGCTTCTTGTGATCTAGAGGTTGATTAAATGGATGCGAAAATGAATTTCCTTCATGGTGATTTCGAGGAGGATATTTACATGACATCCAAGGCACTACATGGTGAAAGGTAAAAATAATGTGGCTTCTAAATTGAATAAATCTATGTATGGCCTCAAGAAATGTCCTAGGATTTGGTAATAGAAATTTGATACATATATTTTAAATTTGGGATTTGAGTGTTCTAAATCATATCATTTTGTTTATTGTAAATCTAATGGTGATCATTTCCTATTTATTGCATTATATGTTGATGATATGTTGTTTATTGGTAAAGGAAAATGAATGATTTCAAAACTAAAGTCTTAGCTTGGAGCTAAATTTGAAATCTAAGATCTTGGTGTAGCTAAACACATTCTTGGTATAAAAATTAGAAGAGAGAGTGAATAAAAATATATGGCTTGGCCAGATTAAGTATGTCAATTTAGTTTTACAAAGGTTTAACATGCATGATTGTAGTGAAGGGAACACAATCTACTAAGAGGGGGGGCGAATCAGTAGATCAAATCTATTTAAAACTCTTAACTCAAATGCACATATCAGAATACTTGAATCATCACAACCACTAGCTAAGAAACATGAAAAGCACACATTCACACAAGAGAACACCAGATATACATGGAAACCCAATATGGGAAAAACCACGATGAGAATAGATGCTTGGATCTACTGTCCAAATCTAGCCTCACAAAGCAAAAATATACAAGTGAATTTTACAATAAGAAATAGGAACTAACCTACCAAAGACACCAATGTCAAGCCACCCATAAAACTAGTCAGTCATACACGAAGACATTTCTCCCCCTTAGAGAATATAGAATTTTGATTTCCCCCCTTGGAAGATACAACATTTTGAGTTCACTTTCTCCCCCTTTGACATCAATGGAAAAGGTCAACAATCTCCCCTTTTGTATTTCAATAACCTACACAATCCAGAAACATTTTTCTCAAATAAACTCCTCCTATAAACTTATCCTTCAAGCCACAAGGCCACAACTTCAAATGTGAAGAAATATAGAGCATTTCTCTAAACCTCCTTGACTGTAGAAATAAATTATTCATTCCATATTTTTTGAAAACTCTTGTTGTAACTTATATGTTATGAAAATAAGAACATACATACTTCATACTTGCCTTTGACAAACTATCAAACTGCAAAGCCAAATATTCAAATGTGGAGAAATGTGAAGCACTTCTTTGAACTTCTTCAAGACAACTCCCCCTAAGTCCATACTATATTGCTTCTGAATTTTTTTTTGCAAGACCACCAAGCCTTCTTGCGATAGGGTGAGCAAGATCCCCCTCAACTTGCGTTTCCTCTTGATTCAAGAGGAGGGAGAAATAACTCCCATATTTTTTCAAAGAAATTCAAAAGTCTCCTTAGGAAGAGGTTTTCTAAAAATTTCTGCCACTTGCTCCTTTGTCTCAACATACCCCAACTTCACCTCCATTTTTTGCAAATTTCTCTCTCAAAAAATGATACTTGATTGCAATGTACTTTGTCCTAGAGTTCATTACCGGATTCGTTGAAATTTTTATGGCACTAGTATTATCACAAAGAATGGAAATGGGTTCATCAAACTCGATCTTCATCTCCCTTAGGTTTTGCTTCATCCAAAGCACTTGAGTGCAACATGAAGCTCACAATGTATTTTTCTTCAGCTTTATACAAGGAAATTTAATCTTGTTTCTTACTTAACCAAGATACAAAACTATCACCAAGAAAGAAAGCTCCACCACTTGTGCTCTTTTAGTCATTTATGCTTCCTGCCCAATCTACATCTATGTATGTAGTCAAAGTGAAATTTCCATTCTTTGGATACCATAGTCCAAAATTCATTATATCCTTTAGATAACTAAATATTATCTTTACTACTTTGAAATGAATTTCCTTAGGTGCTACTTCAAATCTACCTACCTTTCCAACTACCTACATTATATCTTGTCTATATGTTGTCGCATACAACAAACTACCAATCATTGATCTATACAAGGTTTGGTCTTCCAAAGTAGTTTCATCATCTTTACTCAACTTACATCATGTAACCATAGGTGTACCCACCAATTTCCATTCTTTCATCCTGAACTTACTAAGCATCTCCTTTATGTACTTTCTCTAGGAAATGAATAATTCCTTTATCTAATTGTGCAATTTGCAACCTAGGAAAGAAGGATAATTCACCTAACATTGACATTTCAAACTCACTTTTCATTTCCTTCTAAAACACCTTGTACATGTCATCATTGCTACCACCAAAAATGATATCATCTACATAGACCACGATTATTAGCAGTTGATCACCTTCTATTTATATATACAAATTACTATTTGCACTTCCTCTCTAAGACCCTTGTTGCTACAAGTATCCATCCAACCTTGAATACTAAGCTCTGGGGGCTTGTTTGAATCCATAAAGGGCCTTCTTCAATTTTCATACATAATCCAAATTGTCAAAACGTTGAAACCCTTCTGGTTGTTCAATGTAGACCTCTTCTTATAGTTTTCCATTTAGAAATGTTGACTTAACATCCATATAGTATAAATTGAATTTTTTGAATTCTAAAAGAGATAAAAACATCATGATTGCTTCCAGTCTTGTTATCATAGCAAATTTCACTTCAAAATCTATGCCTTCGACTTGATCATATCCTTTAAAAACAAGTTTATCCTTGTTTCAGATCAGTTCACCTTCTTCATTTAGCTTGTTTATGAAAACCCACTTGGTTAACAATCACATTCTTGCGCTTAGATCTTGGGACCAATTCCCAAGTTTCATTTTTCTTGATTTGGTCTAATTCTTCCTCCATGGCTTCTATCCAACCATTCTCTTTACTTGCTTCTTTATAAGACTGGCTCTATCTTTGATAGGAGAGAAAAATGTACTTTCTCATTTTCCTTCTCAATTCTCCTCCAAGTATTAACTCCACTATCTTTATCTCCTATAATCTGGTCTTTAGATTGATCCTTCTAAACATACTTTGTTGGAATTTTTGTAACAACTTTTGAATCTTCGTCACTGTTGCGCATTCATTCTTCTTCATCTTCTACTTCTGAAGTACTAGTAGATTGAATTATTTCATCAACTCTCGTATTTTCACTTTCCACAATCCTCTTCAACCTTTTTTTATAACATCTATATACACTTTTCAAAGAATAACCAAGAAAAATACCTTCATCAAATTTGGAATCAAACTTGCCTAAATTTTCTTCATCCCTTTTGATCTAGCATTTTCTTCCAAATATCCTAAGATGTTTGAGTGAGGTCATTCTTCCTCTTCATAACTCATATGGTATTTTATCATTCTTGCATCTTATCTGAATTCTGTTCAAGAAATATACCGTAGTTTGAACCACTTCTCTCTAGTACATATCGAGTAGATTTTCTTGACACAACATTTTTCTTTCAATCTCCTGTACAATTTGTTTCTTCCTTTTTGCAACTCCAGTTTGTTGCAGAGTCCTAGGGGAAAACAATTTCCCCTGGATCCCATGCTATTTATAGAATTTTTTCATACCTATCAGAAGTGAATTCTCCACCTCTTTTCGATCTTAAAACCTTGATTGTTCTTCTAGTTTCATTCTACTAATGCCTTGAATGCCTTAAACTTCTCCAATACTTCAGATATTTCTTTTAGAAAAGTAATCCAAGTCATTCTAGTGTAATCATCAATAAGCATTATGAAATACCTATCACCTTGTATAGTCTTTGTCCTCATTGTTCCATAGAGATATGTATGGACCAAATCCAATGGTTTTGATGTAGAATACTTAGCAGAAAATCTATTTTTTGTTTGTTTTCCTTCATGACATGGTTTGTAGCTAGTAGATTGAGGCTTCTTAATATTTAGCATATCCCAAACCATTCCTCTAGAACTAATCTTTACAATTTCATAAAAATTAATATGTCCCAACCTTTTGTGCCCAAACCAACTTTCTTCTCTTTGCGTAATAAGACAATTTTGTCCATTCAACTTGTTGAGATGATATATGTCACTATTTGTCTTGCTTCCTTCCACAATCAGTTCTTTGGTACTTGATTTCCTGATTTCACAACCTTCAACTCTAAAAGATAGTTTATATCCTTTATCACACATCTGACTTACACTTAAAATATTATTCTTTAGTTCTTCAACATACAAAAAATCATGAGTTTTTTTTCTACCACCATCAAGACTCAAAGTACCCTTACTAGTGATTTTTGCAATAGAATTATTTCCAAGAGTCAAAGAGCCTCCTTCAAATTTCTTGAAATTCATGAACTTACTTGTATCTCCAATCATGTGGGTTGAACATCCATTGTCTATGATCCACATATTCTTCTCTTTCTGAGCATGTAGAGCAGTTTGATTTATTAGACTTTTTCTCTTCTAGAACCTTCTTCTAGAAATTATCTAATTTATGACTTCTACTTTCTAATCCTTTTCTTCCTCTTTCTGGCAGAGGACTCAAAAAATTGCTTCTACAATTCCTATCAATGTGTCCAAACTGTTGCATTTGTAGAAAATGATATTAAAATTATACAAAGGTGCAAATGCATTATTGTTGATAAATTTATTTCTTCTTACTGGAGCTTTTCTACAATCCATAGCCTTATGACCAAAATTCTTGCAATTAAAAAAATAACCAAAAAAAGAATAATGGAACTATTGGTTATTTTTTAGAACCAAACTTGATCTTACCACTTACCTATGGATCTTCCAGAAACCAATGATTAGCGAGGGTAAGGATTGGCCAATAAACAAGTAAGGATTATGAAGTCCTTACTTTTGCACTTTGAGCTCTGTGAAACCCAAGAGGGTAATCCTTATTATGTTTATATGCTATTCCTCTTTCCTTTGATCAATAACATTGCAACACATAGATAACTCTCACATATAGGTTCAACCAATAGAACATATCAAATAAGTTGGTTGCTTCTTAACAATAGTTCACATTAGGAGCATGAGAATGGTAATGCCTAACGTAATTGTGACCCATTTCAAAGACTTTGATTTAATGAATGGTTTATTGTTGAATCAGTCAACACAATGCAATACAATTACCTCACTTAGACCAGTGCCTCATCCTTGGAA
>VDFB02117657.1:0-11207 GCA_007258455.2 Sequoia sempervirens
GAGAGAGAGGGGAGGGAGTGGGAGAGAGATAAAGGGTTGGGGGTGTACAAGGGCTTAGGGTTTACGTGTTAAGGGTAGAGGGGAGAGAGGGAGAGGGGGTAGGAGGGAGAGACTTGAGAGAGAGAGGGGGGGAGGCAGAGAGAGATAAAGGGTAGAGTTTAAGGGTTAACTGTAGAGGGAGCTTGAGAGAGGGAGAGTGGGTAGGAGGGAGACTTGAGAGAGAGAGGTGGGAGAGAGATAAAAAGGGTAGGGAATTAAAGGGTTTAGGGTTTTAAGGGGTTAAAGTTTGAGGGAGAGAGAGGGTAGGATGGAGACTTGAGAGAGATGTAGGGTGAGAGGGGCCAGTGGGGAGAGAGATAAAAGGGTAGAGGGGTGTATACAAAAGGTTTAGGGTTTAGGGTTAAGGGTAGAGGGGAGAGAGGAGAGTGGAGTAGGAGGAGAGAGACTTTCAAGAGAGGGGGAAGTGGGAAAGATAGAGGGTACCCAGAATTACAAGGGTTTAGGGTTATAGGGTTAAGGAGGTTTAAGGGTTAGGGTTTATTTTTTTATTTGCACTGATTTATGTTTTATATATGTGTACAATAATTTTATAATTAGATAATGCTTAATTTTAAAATTTACATAGTTTCCCATGGAACAATTCAATGGAACAAATTATATAAGTTGTATATAATTGTAATTTAGGCAAATGATTTAAAAAAGTCACTTTCTACGTTTCAAATAGGATTGAAAGCATATATATGGGTACACATGCAACCTAGAAAAAAGTGAGAGATAGTCATATCAAAGATTCATTGAACTTAAAAATTTTCCATGGAACAAATATGTACATATAATTGTAATTTACAAGAATGATTTACAACTATGTACAAGTTACTATAAGTTCTCATTTGAACATGTATAGGGTTACAAGTGAACTTGAAAACCATGGATATAATCTAAGTCAAGATTTTTGGATTGTTGCGCTCTTCAATAACATGTAGAATTTTTTGATGATCATCACTATCTAGTCTCCATTTTCTTCGGCCACGTGCATGTGGAACTGCATGAAGATGTAGAGTGGTAGAAATTATTAAGTGACTATATTGATATACCTTGTTATCAGGTTGATAGTCAAAAAAATGAATCTCATGCTGAACAACTTTGACTTGTTTTAGATATGTCCCTTGCACTACAATAGAACATGCATGGTAAACATGAACCTAAGGTAAGACATATGAACGTGTGCAACATTTTCGTGCTCAAGGTTTGTACAATATATATTTAATGTTTATAATGTAATGTACACATGTGTATACAATGTATATAAAATTTTAAATTCAAACTCACCTGTGGGAAATAACATTCCATCACTTGTTTCAGGTTCTGTTAGCTTATTCCTCTCTTCTATGCAACGCAATAAATAATAGCTAACACCTTCGATGTTTCTAGGCTCTGCTATGACTGCAAAAAAATCTCCTATACACAAAATTTACACAAAAAAATTCTAAAAAAATTAGAAATGTCTCTAAAGATCATTAACTAGATATATATAATATTTAAATTATTGAAACCTTACACATGTACCTTTTCTAACCAATCCTGAAATATGGTCATAATCAATTGAAATCAAAGGAATGTCTTCAAATCTTTCTTCCTCGTCTTCATCATATGTTTCTGAAACAACTAGTGCCACTGTATCCCATTTACCAACATATCCAAGTTCTTGATTATTGCACGCATAATTAGAGTTTCCCTCAATGCACAAAGTGAAAAAACAAGAGTAATCCCTTGTGTCTAATATCCATCCATGGCAACTATCTGAACTCCTAAAACAATGCAAATATCTTGTTTTTTCTACCCTCTTGCATCCATGCATCAATCTTCTATCCACACCTAGATACATATGTATAACAAAAAACTTATGTGAACAAATATGTATATATATATATATATATATATATATATATATATATATATATATATATATATATATTTTTTTTTTAAATTTAAATAAATTAAATTTTTTGATTTAATTTAATTTATACATACCCGATATCTCCCAAAACAATCTATTTGGAATGTGTCAATTTGTTCTTGAAGATGTGCTGACCACATTTGATGCAAAGTGTTTATTGCACCATTCAAAAACATCATGTGCATTGTCTAGATGATCTTCTAGATAACTCATTTGATGCTTTCTTAAAGCTCATTTGATGCAAGCTCCTGCTCCATCATGCTCACCCTTTCCATGCCCACTCTCAAAAAACTCCAAACATGTGGTATTTTGTAGATTTTATGATATCTACAAAGTGCATAGAATGGACGGGAAGATTTGAATTGTGTCACACATCCATCTAACCATACAAAATTATTTTCAAATTTTACACCCCTACTTCTCAAATTCTCAAAAATATTGTAAAGCAATGTTGACAAAAGTGTGGTCATGCTTCCTTTATCATCACTAATATAAAATTATATTCTTCTTAATGGCCTTGCCCTTCATTTGTACTCTCAAAGACCATCCAATTCTTAATTCAGTATGCTGACAACAACACACATGGTCCATAGTATTAGTGCGATCTCCTGAAAAGTAATACTCGATTGAATCTCCTTTTGATGTACAAGGAGTAATTTCCTGCAAGTCAACTACCATAGAACCGCTCCATGCGGGAGCATCTATCAATTTGGAATTGTTGTGCTTGCCACATATAGCAAAAGGAATGATGTATGTATGTATCATATCAATTTTCAAAATCTTCCATAAATTTTCCAATGGGAATCTCCTCTCTTCTACATAGGTTCAACCTTTGTGGATTCTTTTCCCAAAATTTGTTTGGTAACTTTACATACTTGTACCAGGTCGTAAGAAAAATATGTGAATAATAAACCACAATTTGATGAATGAAACATTATATCAAAAGAGAATCCAAATAACTTGATCTATGAGAAATTGAAACAAATAAACTCTCTAAAAATAGTACTTACCTCTTGCAATTTACTATCTTTGTTAGGTCAGTATCCTCAATTATTGAAGGAAATTTAGCCAAATTTCCACATGTCTCACAAATTCCTATTATGCAGTTTATTTGAGGTCCATTTTCATGATCACATAATATAGACTTTATGAACAAACTTGTTTGTTTAGGAGGTACATTTTGAAACCCACATCTTTCTTCTCTCATCTTTCGAAACACCTGATAGTAGAGATCAAATTCAATATGATAACGACAACAAGAAGTTTCAAAAAACTTGTTTATCTTCACATGATATGGCTTTAACCTTTGAAAGATTGTTTGCCCAATCTTTATATGAGGATATACATTACAAAAGTTCATATACATCTCAAATTTTGTTATTTTTAGCCAATGTTTGATATGATTTTGATAAATACTAGGTCCAATCCTGTGTTTCATAACATCTCTAGTATTTGATGATGGATGAGTCTGATCATGCCAACAACCTGAGACCAAGTTCCTAACAACATCTTCAATCTTGTCAGAATGGGGAGCTCTACACATAATTGCCCAATTTCCTTCTAAACTCTCATCCAAAAACTTTCTCTTTTTCTCATATTTTATCAATGTGGTTCTACTATAACCAATTTTAGTTGAAAGTACAAACATTTCTCTTTTTCTCTCTATATCTTGATGTACAATAGATGTCAACATCACCCTTCTTGTAGTGGCCTTATCCACTAATCGAGATCCTTTCCCAATGGAATCTAAACCCATTTTAACATTTTGAACAATATCCTTTTGTAATCCCATGTGTTTCTTCTTATTTGATGCTGAATGAACACCCAACAATTGTAATGATTCTTTGAACTCATCACGAAGAAGTAAACGTGATAACAATTGGGTTTTTTCAAGTGTATCAAGATAATTGATCATTCCATTTATAGATTTAGTCATTGAACTATTTCTCTTATTATAAGGCTGGTTGGCATAATATTTCAGTTTCTCCATATCCATTTCAAGTAAATGATCTAAATTTCTATGAGAAATTTTTTTCCCCACCTTCTCAACTAGTTTTATATGCTCATCCATACTAGTAGGAGGAAGTGATCCTGACCCCTCTCCAACATGCATTGTTTGAGCTTGTCCCTCCTCCCTATCTTCAAGGACCATGCATTCTTGAGCGGATTCATTTGATCCAATGTCTAGATTTGGCTTGACTTGAGCATGAAAACTTCCTGCTTGTTGAGCCCTTCCTACACATGTGTCACAAAATATTTTGCAAACAAAAGTGAGAGATGATGTTAAATATAAGTGAAGTTTATGTATGCAAGCAAACAAACTGATAAAACATGATGAGCTATAAGTGAGAGAATTTTGTGCTAGTTTTATATGCTCATCCATACCAGTAGAAGGAAGTGATCTTGACCCCTCTCCAACAAGCATTGTTTGAACTTGGGTCTCCTCCTTAACTTCAAGGTCCATGTGTTCTTCAACGGATTCGTTTGATCCAATATCTAGATTTGGCTTGACTCCAGCTTGAGGAATCCCTAGAGCATAAAACATAAAAATAATTTGAGAACATTGAAGTGATGAAAATAAAAGACCAAAGACACAAAACACAAATATTGAAACAAAAAATAATTTGGCTTAAGGAATTGAGTCATGGATAATATAAACATTGCAACTTGCATGACCAAGATGACTTTTGAGGACATTTAAAAAGTATTTATAGTCATTCAAGTGCAATGATGGTTAGAAAACCCTTCAAAGTAAAAGTCCTAAACAATAATAATTTGAGAGTGAGAGAGAGAAGAAACAAGCATGTACCTTGTTTTCTATGATAATTTCCAAGTTTTGTTCACTTTTGTTCTCTTTTTGACAATTCTTCTTTTGAGACTTTTATGGTCCTACTTTTCTTTCAACTTAAAAGATGACTTTAAAACAAGTTCTCTCACTCAACCCCTTTAGTTAAATTATCCCCTCCAAATTTTTCCTTGATTGATAAAAATGAAAAGTTGTCGAGCTCCAATATTTTCCCTCCTTGATAAAAAAAAAATCCTCCAAAATTTATACCCAAGTGAATCAAATCAAAAATTATTCAAGTGTAATATGGAATAACTAGATCCCAGTTTAAAATTCGAACTGCGCAAACAAACAAGTTGGTTTCATTATGGATTTTTGTTGTTATTTAATTCATAGGTATGCACAAATATATCTAGTAATTTTAGAATTTTGTTAAAGGTCAAAAATGAAGGTATAATTTGAATTAAATTTCAAGTTAGTTGTCGAAAATGTATAATAGAGGTATAATTTGAATTAAATTTTCTTAATTATATTTGAATTGAATTTCAAGTTACTTGTCAAAAAAGTATAATAGCTCGATATAATTTGAATTGAATTTTCTTAAAATTATATTTGAATTGAATTTCAAGTTACTTGTCAAAAGGATTATATCTTGTTCTCAACTCAATGGTTCATGTTGCTTAAGTCATTTAAAAAAAAATATTTATTGTGATCAACATGAATGAACTTAATTATAAAGTGGCATTGGTTTCCCTAAAATTCTACTAGAGATCAAATGTATATTGAATATAAGGAAATGTAAGTTGTAAGAGACTTACAAATAAGAAAAAACATGTATGTATATTGAATATTTTAAAGAAAATGCATACATATATTATGTGTAAAACATGTTTAAAACTATAAGCAAACACATGTACATACACATGTAAAGGATTCAATACATATAAAAATAAACATATTATAAGCAAAGAGGCAAATGTATGTATATATCATATAAGAAAATATATGTACATATCATAAAGTAAAACAAAATTGAAGAACATCAAATGTCGAATACTAAAGATCAACAAATAAGAAAATGTATGTATATCATATAAGCAAATGTAAGTTAGAGATCATCAAATATCAAATACTATTAAATATCATCATATAATCAAATACATGTGGTAAAGATCATAAATCTAGAGTGCATGGCCTAATATGAATGTCTACTCCTAGATGAATGGCCATCTGAATGAGAACGGTCTTGCTCTGATGGATGTGCTAAGCCCTGCAAATAAAATTGTGTACAAGATGTGTTAAATACATATAATTTTTATTAAATAAATTTTATGAAAGTAATTTTTAAATGAACTTGTATTTTTAAATATCAATCTAGAACTTGTATTTATCTATGCATACATAAATATATATTTTATGAAAACTCACATGTCCACTGATAGCAGATTCATCCACAGAGTCACATCGATCATGCACACGATCTGGACCAAGGCTAGGAGGGATATGAGGTATGTCCACCTATAACAATATATATACACATATATATCAACTTACATGAATATATATAGTTAAAAAAATAATAATAATAATAATGAAAAAGAATTGAACATGTGACATGCACATCATCTCGATATCGATGATCAGTCCTTGAACAAATAAGCTTCCACTATATCCACCAAACCATCATAAATTAATAACACTGCATCCATCTGATTTATCCCATGTCATGTCATAAATGATGAATGTAGAGGACTATGAAGGTGAGATGGCATCGGTGATGATGAACCAGAACCAATCAACATATTAGTAAAACCCATAGTCTGTGCAATTGTCGTATGAACTGTAGGTGGATCTTAATGCGCACTAGTGCTTAGCTGAGAGTGATGGGATCCTGGAACTGAATGACCTCTGCATCTCAAATGCTCTTTAACATGCTCTATACCAATCCCATTGTCTAATGCAATGTGGGCATATGCCTCCAACAGGTCCTCAGCCAAACAATGTAGAGTCATGTGTGACATATCTCATGTAAGTGCATCAAGCTGTGTAGGAGTAGGGATGCCAGCCACTGTAAAAGGATCCATGGTGGTCCACTGTGCTGAAAATGGTGTGGATCGGGAATTTTTGGACATCAAATATTGACCTACATGATCATCAGATATCCTAGTGGTAGCAACCACAATGTCACCTATAGTGTCAATTGTTTCCTTTTGGGAAGCAATGACAACCTCATCTGCTATTGGGGCTAGAGCTGGGGTGAGAGCAGGAGACCTATCACCAACCAATACCCAAAACACCGCGGTTTTATCTACTGGCGATAGGGCGGGTCAAGAATCCTACCATGGCCTCACATCAACATATGCGGTGGAATGTCTAGGTAGTTAACTTTGAGGCCCAATGGACCCGCTAACATACAACTACCAAACAAAAATAAAATGGGAGTCTGGTCATTGTTTGGGTATATAGACCATGTGTCGCTGGTATGAAATCATGGGTAGATCAATGAGGCCATAGCATGATCAACACATCTAGTGACCTGGTATCCCCTAACCTTACACACATCTTGATAAAATGGAAAACAAGTGGCTTTTATCATTTCTTTGGTGACACTATCTTGTATTTGTTTAAGGGGAACGCCGCCATGTACTTCTTCCCACATGCGGGAAAGAATAGCAGCCACTCTATCTGGGGAATATGCAATAGTCCTCTCAAGTTCATCTTTTAGTTTTTCTAGACTATGCAATATTAACATGCATGCTTCACTATAGATCCCCGGGTTTGCACCCTGTGCTAATGAATCTCTCAATTTTTAATCTCATTACTAGTATTTGCAAACAAAGAATCCGCACGTGGAACATGATCTACATTTTCAAAAGAGTATATATATATATATATATATATATATATATATATATATATATATATATATATATATATATAGTACACCTAAAAAAACAATGAGACTTTGGTAAATAATATATTTAGATAAAAAGAATACAACTCTAAAATAGAACTTGTAATAATTCATCTACTCATCAATAATATTTTCATGCCAATAATAATTTAAAAAGAATTGGAAGACAACCATAATCTATAACATAGCATTCTTAAATGATTCAAATTTTAAATGAAATGATGAAAGAAAGAATAAGAATACAAAAGATTAGTATAAAAATTATTTGAAAATAATTGTGGATAAAAACATTTAATCTAATAGTTGTTAACATAAATGAACTTCCAATTATATAAAGGAAATAAAAATTATAGATCGAAAGAAAAATAACTCCACATTTATCATATATATTTCTTTTATATGTATATAAAGTTTAGATACCATCAAACTATTATTTAAACTTATAGATTGCATAAAGCTATAAATTGAATCGTTAAAACTAATTTATTAAGAATCAAATCTAATAAAGTTTGACTTCATTGCATACTTGTTATAAATATCTCACTAATCCAACCATACATATTATATATGTTAAAAAATATATAATTGTTATGCCCATAAGTTTTCACTATATCTTGACGTGGATCTCCTTCAACTAGATCAATTAAAAATTATTTGTAATGTTGGAGGAAAATGGATTTAATATCATTAGACTTGTCATGGAACTACCTCTCTTGATCAACGATAGATATTATCCACTCTTGAGAATGTAAATACGTTCAAGATAACTAAAAAATAATTTGTATCCCTTATATCCTTTCATCCAATGTAGCCTATCTCTTAATTGAGATCCTCTACCACAATTAAGTTCAAATCTTCTAAGTTTTATTTCAACGAAAGCAACCACTCATTGTAGAAAAGTTATTAGTAAGTGCTAAAGCCAAAACACAATTTTTTTTTTTCTATTTGATCCATATTTTTCCATTCTAGATCTCTTTTCAGCCATATTCTCCTATTGTAAGATCATAAGAAGGTAGTGCAATAGATTTAATCGCATCATTCCACAATTGTATCCATCTTCTACCATTTTGATGAGGTCTTAGGAACATCAACCAAAGGAATATTAGAAGCAAGCAAGGATCAATTTGATTGAGTGTGGGAAGTGTTGGAGCTCTTGAAGGATAGATTTCATTAGGTATGAGGAAATAAGAAGTTTGAAAAGCGTTGAATTGGGAGGTGATATGTGAGATAGGTTTAATAGAATCTACTTAAATAAGGGTGTTTTGTGGAGAGGGGACAATGGAAAGAGAAATAACTAAGTTTTAATCTATCAATAGAACTAAGTTTCCCTTAGTTCACCATCTCTTCAGTTGGTCCAAGTGAACTAGTGATGAGTATAAGAATATTTTTTGTCTAAAATGAGATCTAAACCCCTCATGGTATTTCTAGTTAGGAAGTAGGAATTCAATTATTTTTTAGAGATTTTATGAGAACTAAACCAACTTGTATCTTGGTTTTTTCCACCATATCATATTCTATTTTTTGTCTAAAACTTACAATTATGACATATTCTTATGACATTTAAGAGCATGACTATAGAATATTTACAGTAAAGTATTGACTGGTCAACATTATGAAAAATCATAAGAAATTTTTTAAGAAATAGCACCCGTGTCAAGGAAAAAGATGTGGACATTTACAAGAACTTTTTTTTAAGAAAAAGTGGGAGACCACTTATAATTTTATTTATATATAATATTTTACATATAACTGGTTCAAGTGGACATAATGGCGGGAAAGAACCAGCAAGAAAACCCCCAGTTGCAGTCTGAGTAACAAATTTTACAAAATATCAAAAAGACCAGTGAGGTCCTAGTACAAATGACCAATTGTCTAATTACAACATGTTACAAAAGCACATTGGTTGAATACATCAGTACAAAATCATCAATCTCCTCCATGGAAATGGAAGATCTATATCTATTTAGAACTTGGTAGAGATGCACGAAGAAGTGTCATGCATTGTGGATAATAACATGCCTTGGAATATGTGAACATAGGTCTCTTCTTATGAAACAAAACCTTCTTTGAATAATTAACATTAGAAATTAATACAGTTTGGAAAGCATATTGTATAATCACACTAGAAACCAACAATGGAAGATTGAGAGTCTCAACTAATAATTCCACCAAGTATAGATAACATTCATACTAGAAGCCAACAACAAAAGACCAAATTTCATAAATAAAGTTCATGTGTTATATATCATGCCTTTGAGGGGTCCACAAGTACCATGAGCCTTTTGAAATCCTTCTCCATCTAAATGCATTCATTCCAAGACCATTGGGAGGTGGGTATACAATATGAACCAAGTATTAATTTATAATGTTAATTATTGAAAGAAGATGAAGGTCCTTATTTACCCTTAAATGACATTTAAATTGGATATTTTAATGTTCAATATAATGAAATGTTTAAAAAATGAAAGTGGCAATAATATTGAAAATAAAAATGTTGAACATGAATGTGAAAATATTGTAAAATTTGATGGAACACCTATTGATAAGAGTAGCATCATAGAAGAAGAAG
Source organism: Sequoia sempervirens (assembly GCA_007258455.2). Taxonomy (NCBI): domain Eukaryota; kingdom Viridiplantae; phylum Streptophyta; class Pinopsida; order Cupressales; family Cupressaceae; genus Sequoia; species Sequoia sempervirens. The sequence goes on from VDFB02117657.1 coordinate 10,226, forward strand.
AAGAAGAAATACATCAACAATTTCTTGACTAATGTGGATATGAACCCTATGACATTGAAATTTCACTCAATAATCAACTTGTTTATAACAATGATTAAATTGATAGCTCACATGAACCAATGAAACTCAATGTGTCTCCAAATTACATAAGAAGAGAGAACCTTTGTGAAGAAGAAAAAGAAATTCAAAATCCATCTTTTTGTAATGAGTTTGTTAAAATTTAAAAACGTCCAAGAACCCCAAAATGGTTTGAAATTGATGAGCATAATAGAAATTCTTGAAGGAAAGAGGTCATCACAAACCATTTGGTTGTGCGCTTCAAAAAAATTCAATGAATGGTTTTCCAATAAGACATTAACCAAAAAAATTCAAATTTTTATACAATTACTAAAGATGTACAAAATGAGACCTTTACTAAATAAATTTCAAAGATTCATGTAAACAAAAAGTTTGATCAAAATAATATTGTTGTTAAAGTTTTTTTTAATGCATTCAATTCTATTGTAAATAATAGTAAGGAAAAAGATAAAAGAGTTGCTCATAGAGTAATAACATCATTAGTAAGAAATTAAAAAATTAAAAAGGATCAATTATTAAGGTAAACTCTTGTGACCTTCTTGAATTAAGCCTAAATCATAAAACATTATCAAAAGTACTATCAATAAGATCATGATTAGAAAGTCCTATTGAAAATCATACTCGAGCTTTTAGCAGTAGGCTTCCATGAGTCAATAAGAAGCTAATTAATAGCACAAAGGATGAAATTCAACAATTTTGGCACTCTAACTCTAAATTTACATATGAGGTTGGAAACAACATTTTCTATACTCTACCTAGCCCATGCTTCTTTTATGAGTACAAAGAGTTTATGATAGAAATACATCCATTATTGTTGAGTTAAAAGTAGGTTAAATATTATTTTTCTTAAAAATTCACTTTTATATAAATGTAGGTGTTTTGGAGAACAAAGCCATAGTATGAA
>VDFB02117659.1:0-16372 GCA_007258455.2 Sequoia sempervirens
AATTGACTCATTATATTTTACATGAATAAACAATATTCTACTAGTGTTGCATTAAATTTGACATATTGAAATGGGCATTACCACCAATGAAATGTATAGTGATGTATCTATTGCAAGTAAAGGACTTTGAATTCACTACAACGAATATACAATGGATTCATAGCTTATTTATTCATATATTTAAAATCAAATTTTCACATTTTTAGGCTATCAAGATTGCCGTATAATGACTTTCTCAATTGATCAATATGGTGCACTCTGCTCAATAGAATTTTTGCAATCTACAATGAACTTGGTCACAACCAACACCCCCATGAAACTATCATGATTTTCTTCCAATTGTGTGCAACCTACTTTCTATGGTGTGAAAATTTTGATCTTAACTCTTTCATAACCCTTGATGTTGATTGTGTAGTACTAGGTCTTTGGAATAATATTAAGATATTTGGCATGGTGTTGAATAATGATAAACTACACCAATCATTAGTTGTATCAGCCATTATCTTATTTAATTGCTTAATCAATTGCAACATAGTATTAGATTTGATGATGGATCAAATATGCAACAATGACTTTAAAATGTATCTCCATACACATCCAACTAGTAGTGAATCTTATTAAACCACACTATATTTTTATTTTTCTAATTTTTGTAATAAAAAATGAACAAAATGGAATAGAAAATAATGAGAAGAGTGAATAATATATGGAGAGGGGAAATTATAGATGGATAATGAATATCACAGATTTCCACATGCTTTACATTACATCACTATCAAACAAATATAAGAATGGTAGATGATAAAAATAATGTTTGTTGCATGTGGTCTTCACTACATCGCCGTTGTGATCACGCTTTGAAATAAAAACTATTGAATGGATGGTGAATAAAGAGGACTCATGAGATGCTTTCTTTGATACCATATTAAAATTATAACAGGAAGGAGAGCTAGAGGTTCCAACACACCAATTAGTCACTCATCTTCAACACTCTTCATCATTACATTCAATGGATTTATAAATCTATTAAACCTTTTAACTACCCAAACTGCCTAAAAACTAACAAATAACTAATAACTAGCATCTAATAAATTAACATTTATATGTTTATTTATTTATTACATCACACATTCTATTCGATTCACTAATTAATTATAGCAATTGAAGAGAGAGAAATTTAGGTCATGTCCCCAAGTGATAGATACTTAAATAGTTAGGTAAAACACAATATGAAGAAGTAATGACGAAGGATAAGAAGCTAAGAAGATGCCTCTATTAAAATGGGAGAGAGTAACAGGGGAGAGAGTGACACTGGGAAATATGGATACCAAAGGTAAACAATCAAGGAGAATGGGACAAGTACAAGTATGGAGTAACAAGATGGCTATTATTGATAAGTAGATGTTCATAAGGGAAAAAAAGGAAAATGTCCCCAAGGGATGATAGGGTGGAAAAGACAAGGAAAGGAAAATCACAATAAAGATAAGGGGAACAAGTATTTAATCCCCATAAGGTGATATAAATGAAATGGTAGGTGTGATGGTAGAGTGATAATTGAGATTAAAAAAAGAGGAAGAAGGTGAAGTTTTCAAATAAAGTTAATAGGAGACAAATGAGTGAAAAGTAAAAAAGGAAACGTGACTATGTTTTAAATGGAATAATTAGAAGGAAAAGAAGAATAATTGGCATAATAAGTGACATAGGTACTAGGTTTTTAATGTAGTTAAGTGTATCACATAACCTAATCCTAATCTTATGCAATGAGATAATAAGGAAGTTTGTTTTAACTATCTTTTGTGTGTAGATTGTGGGTAAGTGCAAAAGGGAAGGGAAATATTGGAGAATTTAAAAGGAATGTGGCATTGGAGGTTATTGCATATGGTATAATGTGGAAGGATAATAGCAGTGGGTGAGTTTTGATTGGAGGTAAAAAATGGGTTTTGAAGGGGCCCGAAACCCTTTACAAAATAAAATAGCTAATAAAAAAAAGAAAACAACATTACGCAACAACCAACCCAATGACAGTGAACCAACAACCAAAAAGTAGCCAAAAAGAAGGCATCCACCCAAAACCACTACATATTGTTCAGAATCTCAACAACCTCCATTTCACTAGCAACCATCTTTTGCACATTATCCACAGTATCAAAAACCTCTATACCAGAGGCCCCACCCTGAAATTTCATTCTATTTCTAGTTTTGGCCCTCGACCCACTAGTTTTTACCTCACCACTCAAAACACTACCTTTAACACCACCCTTCTCACCAACACAATCCACATCCAACAACTTACCCACAACAATAGTATCATCAACATACACAGTATCCTTTCTCTTTTTCGCAGTAATCACAGGGGAGAATCACCTTAGCTGAGTCAAAAATTCCCAAAACCTTAGGGACATCTCCACTCTTCATCACAAAATTCCACATTTTATCAATTTTATCCTCAAGGGATAAGATTCTCCCTTCCAAGTTATGTTTCAAATTAATGGTTTCCTCTACCATAGTATTAGCCATAGTATTAGCCATAGTATTAGCCATAGTATTAAGAGAGTCCATCAAATCATCAATTTGGATTTGGATAGAAGGATCCTCAGCCTTACTAGCATACCTCTAATTCTAACATTAGTCCTATTAATCTCATGGAAGAACCACCTAAAAAGTTTAAACAACACATTAGCACTATCACGAGCCGATCCCAACACATCAAATAACTCCTCTTTGCCAAAGTTTTCAATCCCTTTCCCCACAACAACATCCTCATAAGAAGAACTAACATGAACCTTATCAACAGAAATATCCTTACGTTTGCCAACAGAGACAAGAGTCTTCATCTTTCAAATGGAGCAAGCAATTTCCTTTGCAACAACCTTCATTTTCATCAGCCTATCCACATCTGCTTTGCTTGTTCCCATAGTATTTCCTCCACCCACAATCCTTTCCTTCCCTTGGTTTTGCATCCCAATGTCAGCACCCGAAGAAGCCTCACCAAAGATACCTCTAGCCAGGGAAAGAGGGAAACCCTTCTCCAAGAGTTGGCCAACAGTTCTCAACACCCTTCTCTTCTGGCTCCCGTCCTTAGTCTCTTGCAGTTGTCTAGTCACTAGGGGAGGAGAGGAAGCTTCCCCATAAAGTTCATTTTTGTCCTTAACCCCCTTAGAATGAACATTCACAACCACCTCATCATTGCATGTCGTATAGCCCTCTTTGTCATTCGGCTTCCTTTTCCTAGTCTTACCCAGAATAGGGGAATTGGGGCCCTCCTCAAAAGAGGCATACAAATCCAAGACGTAATCAACATCATCATCCCTATCAGATTCACACTCTTTGTTCAAAATAGGCCTCCTCTTCTTAGATTTTTTACTAACCCTTTTCTCTTCTGACATTGTCTCATAACCCTCCTGAGGTTTAGCAATATCTTCCTTTAGGGACACAAGATGTTTTTGCACCTCATGAAATTTGATGTGTTCATAGATCAAAAGAATTAACCTCACATGTAGGACATGGTTTCTAGGGTTTTTCATATGATCCTTAATCCCTGAGTCAAGCAACATCAACAAGTAGTATGGAAAGGAAATCCATTTTTGTCTCATAACCCTCCTGGGGTTTAGCAATATCTTCCTTTGGGGACACAAGATGTTTTTGCACCTCATGAACTTTGATGTGTTCATAGATCAGAAGAATTAACCTCACATGCAGGACATGGTTTTTGGGGTTTTTCATACGATCCTTAATCCCTGAGTCAAGCGACATCAACAAGTAGTATGGAAAGGAAATCCATTTCTTATGCCTGAAATGGTTAAGCAAAAGGAAATGGTAAGTGTTAATTGTCATATACCTACCTTCCAAGGTGACATACCTCATAATCTCTTCAACAACATCACGCCACAACACTTGTAAGGAGCTCCTCTAATAACCACCACTCTTTGTTGTCTTCAAATCAACAACCCCATTCCCTTTAAAGAAAATAGACATCGCATCCTGTGATTCTTTTTTGTCCCTGAACACCTTCATACCATGCATAGCCAAGCTAGTAATTTGAGCTATGAATTCTTCATCAACCATGACTTCCCTTAAGCTCGAATTTAGGGTTCTCCTCATTTCCACTTATGAGCAACCGGATCCGATTGAGCTTAGGGAATTAATTTACACCGAAGTCGCGGAGTTTCTCCATATACGGAGTTAAGCACCCTTCTCTAAAATCTCCCACACCTCCTTCTTTTGCTTAGCAGAAACATAGGACTTAGGCTCGACATGGTTTTTGTCCCCACCCATCGTAGAAGACTGAACAAACAGAGGCCAAGCACAAAGCAGAAACCTCAAGAGAATAAGACAGATACCACCCAGAGCAAAATTATAAAACAAAAGACTCTAGAAACTAAGATGAATATCATCCAGAATCTGTGTGAAGCCAGCAGAAGGACATCTATGAAATGATGAACTTGAACTTTGATCCATGTGAAAGTCGTCCCCCATACTTAAAACTTGAACATCCCCATTCATAATATTAGGCCATGTGATTAAGGACATGCACAACTCAATGCAAAATAAGATCAAAAGCAACTTGAGATTAGCATTCATTATTAATAATAGCCATTACCTCAAAAGGAATAGGATCATTTAAATCCCACTCCTTTCTTTCTCTAACACCAAATTTAGCAAAGAAATCAGCTAACATATTTCCCTCTCTCAATATGTTGGAAATATAAAAGTATCGAAGGAATTGATAATTTCAATGGAATCCCTAACCAAGGCCTCAATAGTCCAAGACAGAGGTGAAGCATTCTTTAAATTATTTATAATGTTCAGAGAGTCACCCTCCAACCAGACCTTCCTATAGCTTTTTCTTTGAGCCATTTTGAGTCCATGATAGGTTGCAACCGCCAATAGTAGTGGGTGAGTTACCATAAATAGTGGGTGAGTCCATGATAGGCTGCAACCGCCACTTATTTATAGTAGTGGGTGAGTTACCATAAATGTTACAAGGAAATTGTTAGTGTGTAATCAAGGATTTTGAGGGAATGAGGAAAGACAAGTATGTTAGGAATTGAGAAATGGGGGGATGAAGGGGTCTGCTAAAGTAGAGATCAAATATTAGGCCAAAAAAGACATAACTTGTCCAACTATTGGTACATTTGTTACTTGAGAGGACATTACAAAGTTAGCATATAGAAATTTCATAGTAACATATTTGTTAACTAACAACAATATAAATTTGATTCATGGTTTTTATTTTTTGGAAAATTTTTGATGCATGAATTTAGGGTAAAATTTGATATCTTGCAAACTAGGAAAGGAAATATTTTTTTTTACAAATAGAAGAAACTATTTAAATCTATCGTAGGCGATAAATTTGGACACTTAATTTATCCAAATTCATCCACTTTCATCTTATTTTTGTTAATTAAGTAATACTGCTATTATTTAATTAATATCTTTAATTCTACCAAATCCCTAAGGTATTTAATCAATAATACCTTGTCTCTTTAATCCTCCTTCCATCAATTGAATTAAATAAATATTCCTGTTTGTTTTGCTATTTAATTCCCTTCATGTCATCCTCCATGTTTTATCTTATCTTAATCTTCTTCTAATCCCATCATTGGGATGTGCACATGCCTAATCTTTGATTAGGATGTGTCACATCCTCCCAACACCTGGGATTGGCCTCCTAATCTGTATTACCTAACCATCCTCCCATTCCTCACTAGCTTCTTCAAATCTCAGCCTCTTAGAATTTTTGAATTCCTTTTTGTCCTTCCAGATATTAGAATTCTTTTCTCTTCCCTTTGGGCCTGTGTCATGAATCAGCAATGGGCACCTCTTTGGACAAGGCCTCCACTTCCATCTTGATTTTGATTTCTTTAATCCAGGGCTTTGGGAACGCAGTGTTGCTTCCCTCCCCGCTTGTTCACTTGTGTTGTTTTTATGTCTCCTGTTTGGGAACTTTGGGGCTTCTGCAGCCTCTGCTGCGGGAATGAGACCTCACTGGCAGGAGGTCTTGATTCCAGTGCGGCGCCCCCTCCATGTCTTCCCTTTCATTGTACTTCCACCTTTAAGGTTCATATCACATACCACTTGTCAAGATGTGAGGGAGCTTGTGAGTTCTCAAGCTCACCTTAGCCCTACATCTTAGATGTTAATTAGCTCAATCACCAGCCATCCGGCTTTCCCCTAAAGTTTTCAAAATCTCACCACGCTTGTGCCATCACTTTCTCTGTTTTGGGGATGCGCTGGCCAAACAGCACGGTACGCCTCACGACGCCTGGCAGGCGCAAATACGACATTCCGTTTTGCTCATATTTACGGCATGTTTGGCATCTTTGGTGCATGCAAGAACGCCACCATCGAAGATCGAAGAGACCAACCGAGATCAATTTGAGACAAGGTATAAGGTTCGATTTTGCTTTTATTTTTGTGTTGTTTCTAACTTAGGCTAATCTTAAGGGTGTAGGTTGGTACGGGTGTTGCATCTGCACTTTGCCTTGTTTTTCGCAGCTCACATTTGAAGCCTATCCACCTATCATTTTATATTATTTTATTTTCAAGTTTACGACAAGAGATGATCTATTGAAAGAATGTGTTTTGAAACCCTAGTTTCATGAAGGATCTTAAAATATTTATATATAAAGTTGCGGAAGCAAAGAATAAAATTATGGAAGTAATGAATATATTTAAAGATTCTTTGAATCTAACAATGCTTTTGATAAATTGTATCTTCACTCTAAAGTGAGATGGGCATACAAAAAAAAAAAGATGCATGGATAATTTGTACAATAACCTGCATAAAATAATACAAGGATTTATTTCAAGTAATCTTCTCTAAATGATGCAAAAAACCATTTAAAGCCTATATTTGATGATTCTATTCTTTTTTATAACAAGTTCATCAATGTGGATGGTGTGGAAGAGATTTATGTTCAATAGAATATTGCACTAATCACCAGTGTCTCCCTTCACATTTGGGACATAGACTAACCGCCTCTCATGGATCCGTTTATCTTTGGTGTTTATATTAGGTGTTAACAGGTTGATCTTTTGGCGCAACAATAAACATGTTTTGGAACAAATAGTATTAGAGCCAAGTTGCAGGTTCAAATCCCCTCAGGTGATGCTGAGGGGGGGGGTTGTTGTTGTTGGACTAATCACCAACGTCTCCCTTTGGATTCAAGAGATGGACTAATTGCCTCTCATGGATTCATTAACTATGGTGGTTGTATCAGGCATTAATAGGTCGATCTTTTGGTGCAATGACAACTGTCTATGCAAAAATTGGTATCAAAGCCTGGGTCACAGGTTTGAACCCCTCACTTGCACAAGGGGGATTGTTGCAAGGTGTGCTCCCTTTGTCTCCTTGTATTGCATAGTGTAGTGCTTGGGTTTGTGGCATGGCTTAACTGCCTCCCATAGATTCATCAACTCTGGTAGTTGTATCAGACATTAACAAGTTGATATTTTGATGCAATGACGATCATTTGTGCAACATAAATAATTATTTTTTTGGTCTGCCATTTATTATCAATGATTTTCGATAATTATCCTTTTCATCATCACAATTAGAATTGAACATTATAGAGACAACAATTTGATTTCATGTTGAAACAAAGGGAAAAGGGGGGTAGGTGAGTTATGTGTGTGGTCAATATTGAATTATTACAAGGTTTAAAAATACCTATTCTTTTCCTAATTTCATTAGAAAGAGAGGAGATCACAAAAGGATAGAATTGAATTTCAATCTTGGGGTGAGTCAACCCTATTTTGGATCTCTTGGGTCTTTGCTATCTTATGACAAAAATGATTGATCTGCTATATTGGGAGATGATTTAAAATGCATTAACTAACCAAACTATATGACCTAATGTTTGAAATGCAAATTTTTCTGATAAAAAAAACATAACAACAATTTACAGGAAAATCTAAGAAGGGCGAAATGGTGGGCACCTAAGCCAAAAAGTAGGTTTCAAGGTCTGTAGTACGATTGGTTCGCTCTAGGGTGAATGGTCCTAGTGCAAGGGTCCAAAAATAACTTTTACAGTCCTTTGATCCCAGATCTAAGCTTTTGTTTCCTCCAAGTTTGATTATTGGAAAGCTGGAAATAAAACCTATAGGTGAGTTTTTGTAACTTGACAACAATGATGACAACTTTGAAAACTTTGCAAAATTTCTCCTTTGATCAACTTCCAATCCTTCTTCACTTGTAAATCTGCACATACAAAGAGAGAAGAAAAATGTTTTTTTTTGGTTGAATGGAGGTTTGCCTTAGTCAAACCCCATGTTGGTAACTAAACCTTGATAATGAAATAATGATGAAATGAAGGAATTGATGAATGAACACTTTGCTTGTTACAACTCACCAAACCCTTAATGGCTTCCCTTAGAGGACTGAAGTCAAATACATCACTCTAAGGTTTAGATCTTGCATGAATTGGCTTGATTGATTGATTGACTTGATGCTTGAATGCTTGAAACTTACATCACAATGTTAGCTCCAAAACATGAACATGAACACACATTAAATTTGACATGATAATATGATCTTGATTTCTATTGTAGATGATTGATAAATCTACTCTTCAATGCTCTTGATAATAATATTTTCTCTTGTGAAGTTTGAATTATGCGTGTTAAGTTTGAATTGATAAAATAACTTATTTATAGGTGTTTATCTAATTTCCCAAAAAACAGATTTGAAAAGTCAACAATTGAAACTTGAATTTGAATCATTAAAATGCCATCAAAAACATATTAAAAACTAGGACCTAAGACTTAAAGGAAATGGGTCCTAGGACCTAAGTCCAAGACACTCAATTTCTAAGGTATTTTAATTAATGTTAGCAATCGTTTAATATAGGTTTCCCTTTTAAAAAAGGTGAATAACAAGGCTTTGGAATGCATAATTTAGGTAATTAGAAGTTTAATTAAGTATAATTAATTAAGGGGATGCAAAAAATGTGTGAAATTGTATAGGTATACAATTTTCTACTCTACACATGTTTATGATGATCATTTCCAAGCAACAAAAAATAAGTGGAAGAATAAGAGAATAACATGCTTCAATTTGGTCTTCAAGCCTCGAGGATACATCTTCCTAAGGGAGAGGGCATGTTTTGTTCCTCAACATAACATATTTTATTGTAAATCTCATATTCTATGACATGATATAGAGTTGAGTAATTTAATTCATGTTTCAAGGTAAAAAAAATGCTAAGGGGGATGAAATGTTATACACCTAGGGGTGTAACATTATAATGTACTAGGTAGTATTAAACAAAGGTGTGGGTGAATATGCTTTGTAAGTCATCATAATAGCTAATTAAAGTTAACATATTTATCTCACATGCATGGGATAATAGTAGTTACCTTTAGCTATATTTTATGTATTGTAAGGGCATACCAAGTATAAAGCATCAATTTCTTGAATATTATAATTGAAAACTTTTATTCTCTACTAAGAGGAATTACCACTCAAATTGGAATTGAGAGGTTTCCCCCTTTAAGTGGTATTATATGGTGTTGGTCCACCTCAAGGGTTTATTCTATTTTTGAATGTGTTGGTCAATGATATGGATTATTTCTATTGTTTGTGAAAGGTTCTTACCACCTTTCTAATATAGTGCAGGATGACCCTTTAAATTTTGTACCCATGTGAAACTTAATGCTCATATTGATTTCCAAAATTGATTGTTCTTGTATGACAACCAAATTGTGTTGGTAGTATTTTGTTCATTTTCTAGGTTCTCATATGATAGTCTTTGTTTGTTGATTAACAAATTTTATAGGATGATGGAGGATGTAACTATTTGATCATGACAATATTTGAGATGATGTTAGTGACATTAATAAAAAAAGAAATTAAAATTTGGCTAAGCTTGTGACTTTCTTTTGATAAGTGTGTAATGTCCCCATTTTTGGGTTCTCTTGTATTGCAATTGGCTCTAACCTTCTTGCTATGTGTCAAACTTATCAAAGGGGTTATTTGATGTTATTTTTGAGCTCAAATGATCTAAGGGACTTAGATGACACCTTTCAAAGTTATTTTTGAATTTTGGTGTGTTCTCCAAGATTCTTGGAGAGAGAACCTATTTATTGTAAGTCACCTAATTGGGTCAAACTCTCATTATTTATCATTGGTATCACCCCAGTGCAGTCAATTTTTGATTATGATGCTTTTTGATAGTTTTCACAAATCAAATGTATTAATGAGCTATAATTTAATTATTTTTACTAAGGTTGCTAATTTTATTAAAATAGTTTACTAGGCACCTTAGTATAATAGCTCATTAGAATGAGAATTGAAAGTTTTAAATGTTGGTCATCTGTAATTTTTTTTTTTGTGTGTTGGAAATGTTTAAATAATAATATAAATCACTATTTAGAGTAATAAGGTGTGTTTAATTTATAAGGTGATTTTATTTTATTTTTCGAAAGCCTTTTGAAAATGCTATAAAAGGAGTTTTGTGAGCTCATTTGTATCATTTAGAAGATTGTTAATTTCTCTTCTGAAGATTTGTGCCTATGGCCAGATTTCTTATTGGAGAGATGAAAATCCTGAAGGTTCCTTACAGACGAAAATTCAGAAGGCAATACAATTCCAACTAGAGATTGATAATGAGTTGAAGATTTGGAGTTTAGGACATAAACCCTTAGATTTTGCTAGAGCAATTTTATATAGAAGTTTCCTTTGTGTTGAATGTTTGTGAATAAGGGTTTGGAGTAAAATGATTTATATATACAGGTTTACCAAGTTTACAAGTTTAAACTTATACCAAATTATAAGAAAATATAAATTTATAAAAATGGTTTGTGTTGGAAGTGAAGAAATCAGAGAAATATCCATGTGTGTGCAAGTTAATATCATAAGATTTAATAGTGCTTGTGTGTGCATGCAAAATAGTGACATAAAAGAAAATACGTACAGATATTTTGGTATCAGCTGAGCATCACCCAACCATACCCTTTGTGCATTTGGAGGGGGGTTGTACCATATTATATTCACCCCTCATATGGAGTGATACCTTTAAGAAGGCTTTAAGCCTTGATAGAAGTCAACATAGCCCTATATTGAAGCTAGTGCAACATATGAAGAGGGGAAATAGTTGTAATAAATTCTTTAGCCAACCTAATGAAGGGCACATAATGTACTGATAGGGGGTGAATCAATATATCAAATCCATTTAAAACTCTTTAATTCAACATGTATAGATCCAAACACAAATTATAAAGTATAAATCAAAACAACTACTATCAATCAAGTAACACAAATGCACACATTTACATAATGAATACTAGATATACATGAAAACCCAGAATTGGGAAAACCATGGTAAGAAGAGCTACTTGGAGCTACTATCCAAATCCAACCTCACAAAAAGAATGAATAAGTTAAAATAACGAAGTTGGAACCAATCCACCCCTTGCTGTACTTGTAGGCACCAACCTACTGGAGACACTAATCCCCAATACAAAGACCTAAGCACCGGCTCAACAAGTAAGACACCAGTCCTACTAGATTACAAAGATAAAGATTGTGAAACTTCAATGCTACATAGCTTACACAAGATCTAACCTTCCTTCAAACACTCTCTCACAAAGCGTATGATCTTCTAATGGTGGCACACAATGATTGAGATGCAACTCATAGAATTACTCTTGATCACACGATACACTTACACACTCACTCTCATCATATTAAGTGAGATATAAAACTATGATGATTATATACATCTCATTACATTAACATTATTTCATGTTGACCAGGAGTCCCTTAACACCATTTGTAAATAGCTAGGTTGGCTAAGGTGGACCTAAATTCAAATTTACATGAAATATGCAACAAATAGGTCCTAAATCAAATTTATTGTTGCCAAAAGAACATGATGTTGTGCACTTCCTTCAGGAACCTTGACCAAGACCTATTTCACTATCCTACACTACCTTTAGAGGTCACATGCTACAAGCTGCTGCCACATAGTTCTAGAACATCAACTGGTTAACTAAGGTTAGCATAGTAACCCTTCTGTCACTTCAATGTTTTTTTCCTATTGAACATAAATTCCAAAAACTTTGAAATAAGATAGAACAAGTGTAGACATAATCTCCTTTAAAACTGTAGACCAAAACTTGCAACCAAAAAGAAATACAAATCATGAACATGTTGCTAGAGAAATATCTCTGCCTCAAGTAACTAACTAAGCAAACATTTTGGATTAGACTTCCAAATTCCTTCTATTAATATGAACAGATATAAGAAAATGTTGCAAGCATACTACAGTTAGTCTTCTTCATTATACTTAAAATGCTCTAATATACAAGTATGATTACATTTTAATCTTCACCATTGGGCCATCATTACTCCTTGTAGACACTCTGGACTCATGGACACACTCTGGACATTACCTAGTGAACTGTCAACACATGTTCAACACCTATACCAGTATTAGATATTAAAATATGGTTTTGAGCAGAGCCATAGATGGGAAATTTAGCTACACAATGAACATTTTAAATGAGTCTAGCTTACATTGGTCCACACAAAAAAAGCTTGGAAAAGAGGTCAACCAAAATTAATATTATTGTTATTTTAAGGATTTGAAAACTCTGATGTAATTCCTTTTTATAATTTTAGTTTTATGTTAGAACTTTATAAACTCATCATTTAATTACTTCATGTACATTTTGTATGGGAATTAAATTTGAGAAAAAGCAGCTATTAGTTCCAATATTATGAAATAAATTTTGTAATGATTATTTATGAAATTATGCTTCAAAACACTTTACAAGTAAAACCATTCTCACAAAAAGACTGTTGTGGCTCATGAAAAATTATACTAGAAGGTTTTAAAATATCCTGTAGAGTAGGATAATACAGTAAAGTATAACCTAAAGTTTCACTTCTATCAATATTGAAAAGTGCTTACCTATAGTCTTTAACCTATACCTGGTATAAAACGAAAGTAAGAATTTTGCCTAATGAAAGTGATGGACATAGCTTGCGTATGTGCTTAGAGTGGCTTAATCGCTCAAACATTTTTCTCAACATGTAATAATGACACAAGTGGATTAAAGCTTTGACTAAGTCATATAGGCACACATTTCTAATGGTTTGACCAAATATTTTTTTGCCAATTCTAAGATGGGTGTGTGCTTAGAATGGCAAAAGCATGTTGAATCTCCACCCAAGTTTGAGGAAAGGTGGCTAACTTGAGAAAATCATGTGCCAAAGGGATATTTGACCATTTTAATTGTTTGGAAGTTTATAGAAAAGTGGTAAACTTATCATCTGTGTGCACCAAGCTTAAGTTTTTCATGTTTTATGTTATTTTCAATGACAAGTCCAAAATTGGTAGGGATAATATAAAAGTACATGCTTATGAGTAGTGAGATAGCCTATTAAGTGACATATGCAACACATAGGCATACTTAGATAGTGGATAAGGTTTAAGTGATAAGTGAGGTAGTTTGGATAAAGTTTGATTGACAAAACATGACCAAAATAATCTCTTAGGTCTATTATGGGAAGGGTTTTCAACTTCCAATAGGGATGCAAATAATTATCATAGTCACATATCTCTGACTGAAAAAAATAGTTGCTCTACATACTTCACCATGTCTCCACCATCAAATATACAATATTATTTATAAATAGTTAGAACAACAAGAATACAGGTCTTTAATGAGCAATAAAATAATATTCAACCACTATTTCTTTCCTTGTCAAAACCCTAGGCCATGGTTTTTTAGTTTTTGATTGAAAAACAAAGTCAGGGTTTAAGATTCAAGTGTTTTACATGTGCTCACTATAAGATTGCATCTCTAGTCTTAAGGGTGAAGTTTCCAAAAAAACCCATTAAGTTAGAATATAAAAAAGTGTTCTCAAAATCTCAAAGGATGCTCATGTGCAAATTAACATTTTTAGCAACAATTGCTTTTTAATTGTCAATTTTAGTGTTCAATTTATGGGTAAGGATGAGGGCTTATTTTTAGGTTATATTTTAATTAGTTTTATTGGTTTTGAGGCTTGGTTTTGTTTTGTTTTTTCTTTTTCTTTTTAGCAACCCTTACACATTTTACTTTAAAGCTCATTTTTTGGGATTAAAATAAGATTATTTCAAATTCCCAAATATCAGGTTATTGTAACCTATGAATACATGTTTTGAGTATATAAAATCTAAAGAATAATTCATGCCACTCTTATGCTACAAATTCTATTGTTTAAGTTGATTATTATGTGTTTGTATTTATCATGTTAATAATTTTGTGAAGTTAACTAAAAGTAGATTGTATTGAGTCAAGCTTTGTGTTGATGACATCTAACTAGTTTAGTTGTTCTTTTGAACACACCTTAGCTTTCTATTTCTTGAAATTGTGTGTTGTATTCCTTTTATAATCTTGTTTGCACTGAATAGTTGGTCTTTATTTTAGCCAACCTAAGGGTGTTGTTTACATGTGTTTAGATTAGTAGTTTTTTCTTTTAATATCTAAAAATAATGTTTACAAGGAATAATTGTTGGTAGCGATGTATCCATTGAGGCAAACATATAAGAACATAATCATTTTCATTTATACAAAATCTCCTTGGTGAATCTTGTATATTGTGCATGTATATAAACCTTGCATGTAGTTTTAGTTTAGGGTCAATTCAACTAGGTCTAGTTTAGGTTAGTTTAGATCTCAAGGAGCTTCCCATTTGAATTTGAAGATTTTTTTTACCTTAAAATTTGTTCCATTTTGTGTTGTCTTGTAAAAGATAAATTATAATGCTAACAAAATTTACCATAGCAATCCTTACTCTTTGTGAATATGAGATTAATTCAAACTCTAGGTATTCTTATGATTCAATCAACTAATTAATTAGTTCTTTTGGATTCAAATTACTCAAGTAACTAGAAACATAAATTATTAATCCCTTATGATCTTAGAAATAACATTTGCTAATCTCACTTCATCTTGATCTTCATGTTGTTTTGTAGTTTGTTCATTTTCTCTTTCTTCTTCTTCATCGCTTTCATCCACTTTAGGTACATGATGTCCTCTTCTATCCTCTTCAACAACATCTAATCTAACTCAAGACATTCTCATCACATCAAACATTTCTTCTATCTTTCTTGATATGTTGGAAATAGATTTGTTATTACCCACAACTCTTTATGGAGGCATCTTGGCTTAGATATGACACTACACAATGTATAGTGCCTGATAATCAACTATTTGTCTACAACTTGATCCCTTGATACCTTCTACCCAAAAAATTGATGTTGGAAGACATCTTATTTCTCACTTCACTTTTGAACTTCAAAATCTTGCTTTGTTACCACTTAATGCAATTACAAATGAAGGGTTCAATTCAAAACTATTCATCAATGTAGCCAAACACAAAATCACTCACAAAACACAAACCGAAATTCAAATCGCACTAGACATTGTAGAATATATGCTCAATATAATTTTTAGTCATTTCACACTCTCCAAAATTAAATAATAGATACATACTTAAGAGTTGACAAAAATATGGTCTCAACCTTGAATTACAAACAAATAATCACAAAACAAGTATGCAACCTCCAAAATCCGTCTCTCAATTAATATTTCTCTTTTAGCTCTCCCATAGACTATTATTCCCTCTTTTCTTATATTGAATAATTCACCACCTTTATATTGCTATAAGTAATGCGACAAGGTAATGTTGATAAAAATGTAGTACATTACCCTATATACCACAAGGTAAGGATCTTCTGATTGATATTATGTGAATTCACCTTTAATCATGCCTAGGAATTGGATGCATAGCCATAAAACATGTAGATGACCATCTTCTTATGTACAACAAAATATAAGGCTCCAAACTTGATGCAACTCTAAACATGAACCTCCGTGAGATCTATAATGTCATAAATGATACTAGTTATTGCCACAAAGTTCAAGTTCATGGTGCATATTTTTTAGGCTTCCTTAAATTGGTGTTAGAAACCACAAGCTATCAAATTGCATTAAGTACACAAATAAACATGTGGACATGCTCAAGACACCTTGTTGATGCCATGAATGAAAACTTGCAAAAGATAAAAAAACATAAAAAATTCATTTTTGGTTGATGTGAGATTGCTTGTAGGTCTAAGATGCTCCTACATCATATAACCAACAACAGACAAAAAGAGAGAGGGAGAACTCATTGTTACAGGTAGTGGGAACATCATATCTTTAATGGGCATCTATTGATTAACATCCTTAATGTGCAAGGGTCCATAATAAGTATTATTAGAAATTGTCTTGTAATAGAAAACAGTGTCGATGAAGATATAATAGATAGATCCAAATGGAGATTGAAAGATGCCATAATAAATATGATTTAAGAGTGTACATAATGCTTTTATAT
>VDFB02117659.1:16392-41992 GCA_007258455.2 Sequoia sempervirens
AAAATTATGAATATGACCTCTCAATATTTAAGAATGGCAGTCAAATTAAGAGCCATCTGAAGCCTTGCATTAAATATGATGTCATGTCTTGCATATTCATAAATCACTACTACTCAAACACAAATTAATAATAATAAATATGATTTAAAAGTGTACATAATGCTTTTTATATGATCTTATGATTGATGGATAGGTTAGTTAATGAAATCTTATGTTTAAATATAAGAGTCAACTCAATTTGAACTATTTGATGTGAACGATAACACACAACATCCAAATAATTAATTTAATAAGATAGAAAAACCTATTAAAATTAAAAAGATAACAATAGGATGTATCCATATAGATTTATCCTAGAAGAAAAACTCTTCAAATTAATTATGAATAATGCCTTAAAATTATGAATATGACCTCTCAATATTTAAGAATGGCAGTCAAATTAAGAGCCATCTGAAGCCTTGCATTAAATATGATGTCATGTCTTGCATATTCATAAATCACTACTACTCAAACACAAATTAATAATCTGCAAGCTCTTTAATATAATTTCTTTTTTTTTAGCCATAAAACAAAATAATACAAACTGTTGTTAGGTAATATATGACTTCATATTTTGGGGCCCACCACAGCCAGTCCGCCAAACGTCCGGCAGCAAAACACACCGACCAACAAATATCCCGGTCAGTTCATAATTCTTACTTGCTTTGCAAAATGAAAAACCAAGAAAAAATTACGCGGACACCATTTAAAAAATTATTTTCGAATTCTTTAATTGAAAAGCAAAATAGCTGTTCAAATTGACGCTTAAAAAAACACATGACTTTTCTGTGACTACAATTTTTCTGTTGGCATTAAATCATGTTTCTTGAAGAAGAAAATCCTCGTTATTAAGCTTCTTTACCGCGTTGCTTTTCTTTTAATTTATCGGAATGAGCTCAAAAGATATAAGGACAAGTTTGGTTTGAGAGACTGCAACGGATTAAGATCTGCAGATCAACTCAAACACCGGGATTTGTGCACATTTAATTCGAATTGGAGTTGTTTTTTTTTCTGAATGCTCAGAGGAAATCGGGTTTTCTCTTTTCTCTTTTCATGGAGCGATTTTGAGATAAATGGGCGAGATTCGAGGAAATTCGTGCTGGCTTTCTTGAAGCAATGCTATATGCTTGCTGGTGAGCTGAGTTGTCTTTTCTTTTTGAATAATTTAATTCGTTTTGTTGGTTTATTGTTTGCTCAAATTTTTGTTGCTGGCATTTGAGCCTGCTTCTTCTCAGAAGGGTTTGGGAATTTGTACTGGTTTAACTAACGAGTTGGTTAATTGGGTTGATTAGTAGCTTACTTGGTGAATTACAGGTTTTTCTGTGAGGCATTTGGCAGGACTCGTAGGGTTTTGGTGATGGCATTAGGGTTCAACATCTGTAGCATTGTGAATTGGTTTACTTAGGTAAATAATTGCAGCGTTTTTCCGTGACCACATGATTGTAGATCTGGAACTGTGAAAATTCTGTTTCGTTGGGCTCTTGCTGTGGTGAGAAGACAATTGAAAAGCACGAATGCTCCAATAGACCCAAGTAAGCACACCATGATTTGATTTTGACCTGGTGATGCGTGGGGCTTAAGTGCTTGGACCTGCTTCTTAGTACCACCCAAGTCCGAACCTCGGCCACCAGGGAGGCTCACTGAGCTCACACCACATCTCATTACCCCCAGTGTGTGCTACCGCAACCGTCCCACCTAGATTGAATGCAATGCCACCAAGCCAGGGAATTCTTCTACTACAGTTAAGAATGGGGGTGCTCTGCTTAACGAATTGTCGCACCTTACAGTCCACATCGCTCACCTCTACGTTTCCAGACTGGGAGTTGGCTAGTGTAGCAAGAGCCCTTTATCCAATTTCAAACTGAGGTTTAAACGTGTTCTAGCCTGTCTGCTGTGTCACCGAAGTTACAGACATTGCTGAATTGTTCTTTTAGCTTACTAAGTATATCTTGCGCCTTGGATGATGTACAGGAGCTTTAATGTTTTCGGTGACCGGGCCTTGGGTCATGGAGGTTCATAGCCATGCGATGCGTTGAAAAGGCACCTTGGCGGTTGAGTTATATGCAGTTTTATATCAGTATTCTGCTAACTGCGACCATTTCACTTACTCTGTTTGCCTATGTTCTCATGCAACCTTCTTGCTTCAGAAATATTAATGTTTTTGTCGTTCGAAGACTGATCCTAGGGTAATGGAGATTTGGGAGTGATAGGAAGTGTTATACCAGTACTCTGCCAAATTTCAACCATTTAACCTGGTTTGTTTATTGATGACATATGTCCTCATGTAACCTTCTTGCTTTATGGACCTTGCCGTTTTTTATTACTGATCCTTGGGTGCTGGAGGTTCACATCCATACAATGCGTTGAAGAGGTCATTTTGGCAGTTGAGTGATATGCAATTTTATATCAGTATTCTGCTAATTGACGATTTCACTTACTTTGTTTGCCTATGTCCTCATGCAACCTTCTTGCTTCAGGAATCTTAATATTTTCGAAGACTGATCGTAAGGGTAATGGAGATTTGGAGCCATATAACGCCTTAAGAGTGTCACCTTAGTTGCTAAGTGATAGGAAGTGTTATACCAGTACTCTATTGCAACCATTTAATCTGATTTGTTTATCTATGACATATGCCCTTGTGTAACATTCTTGCTTTATTAACCTTGCTGTTTTTGATTACTGATCCTTGGGTGATGGAGGTTCAAACCCATACAATGCCTTGAAGAGGGTCACCTTGGTGGCTGAGTGATGTATAGTGTTATACCAGAATTCTGCTAATTGTGCCCATTTCACCTATTTGCTCTGTTTCCTAGGCACTTATTCACTGCCCATGCTAACCTAAACTTTGCCTGCCAAAATGACTGACAGGCTTGTTGTTATTGAATAAAGCTCTTGTTGCTTTGGTTTGTTTTCTAGGTTCAAACCATGATCTTGTTTGTTAAAGTTACCTGGAGCATTACATATTCTTGGTCTCTGCCTTACTATGCATTGAAGCTGATAAAATTGATTTTAGTTTTGCAGGGACTGTTAGTTAGCCCCTGTTTTGCTTCTTTTTTTCTCGTCTCAAATCATGCTCTTCTGAATTTGTTTTGTTAAAGTTGCATGGAACATAATATATTTTTGGCCTGTTCCTTACTACACATTCAAATTTATAAAACTGATTGCATTGTGTAGGGAATTTCAGTTATTGGCATGTGGTTATGATATGAGAATGTCAGAGTCAGATTAGCCATATTTTGAAGCTGAACAGAAAGAGCAATGCCGCTAGTGAGGTATGAAATTAGAAATGAATATAGTCTTGCAAACTCAGAGCTGTACAGATTGGCTGGCAAGGATGATCCCCAGGCCATGCTGGAAGGCGTGGCAATGGCAGGTCTGGTTGGCATTGTGCGTCAGTTGGGTGACCTAGCAGAGTGAGAATTTTATCTTCTACCTCTTCACTGTATATTTATTTTTATCTCATTTGTAAGTCTGTTTCCTTAATATGTATTGGAATTTATAACTTTGTACTTGTTACTTGTTGATATGGGTCCTTAACCAAAAGGTCAAATCGGGACTAAAAATTTCAGCAAGGTACTCACTTTCGTTGTCATTTATTCACACATGCACCCAAGAGCTTGCAATATACTTTTTAGAGAAAATTGAGATGCTCCAAGGTTCCATATCTTCCAGCCATGCATATGGCAGGCATATGAAGATGAATAATGGATCCAATCCTCTCTTAGAAATGAGGTTAATTTGCCAATAGACAATCTGACTAGCTTCACACACCTGGTTTTTTATTTTTTATTGAATGTGTTTGGAAATCAATTAATTTAAAAGGGTTTAATTGAAATATTTGATAATAACTAAGCTTAATGGCCCAATTTAAAAACTACCTTATGTGCTCTTGAGTTTAAAGAAAAATTGAAGAACTTAAAGGGGTTTAATTAATCAACAAAAAATCTCAGCTTAATAGGCTGAAAATCCAACCTAGCTTATAAGGTTGTAATTTTTTAAAAATACTCGAGTTTTCAAAAAGATGTGCATATATGCTACTATCTCAAGCCTTTCATTTGTTACATATTCAGTAATATGCCCTTAGGGAAAGAAAAAAGAGAATTGGTACCAGTTTCTTTCAACTGTGAGTTTTTGGGATGCTATGAAATTCACATCATATATGTTTAATTTCTGCTCACTTTGCTATTCGATAAACCACACAAGGGCTGAGAAATGTCGTAGGACTTGTTGATAGGATGAAAAGGTTTGCATGGCAATTTCATTGGAGGAAAATTTACGCTTCTGGTTTCAATGTGAGTTAGGAAACCACTCTTTGGAGATAATTTTGCCTAGAAAGTTGATGCATCTTGAGAGATTTATCAAAGACTCTTTAGATTTCAATATACTAGAAAACAAATTCTGAACATAACAAATCCAATTTCTGTTCATATTTAAGCATTGACTTTTTTCGTTGAAGTTCAAGCAACCATTTCAATTGATATCAATGTAATTTTCTGTATTCTCTTGTATGTAAAAGTTTTGTGTCCTATTCTTAGAAGTATCTTCCCCGATGTATCTCGCCTGTCTGTCTCAAAATCTGTAAGTATGATTTTTAGGAGCATCTCAATCTGACTTTTAAAATGGTTTGATAAACTGATTCTTAGAAATAAGGTATATGATGCATCTCTTCTGTCCGTCTCAGACTTGGTTGGTATGATTTTTAGGAGTTTCTCAATTTGATCTTTTAAGGTGGTTTGACAGAACTATTTATTTATGAAAGTTATTGTGGTGCAATGGATTCTCATTTTTCCCAATTTGGCATTTAATGAATAATTAAGCTGGTGGACATTTTTTTAACAGAGATTGGTTTTTGTGGATGTCTTGTAAAGACACTTAGGAGTTGGCCTTAGGAGGCTTATGTTAAAAAAAGTATATAAACACATGCGCAGGATCATTTCTGACAATGCCCAACTTCATCTTTTCCATCAGAAAACACACCAAGGTCATAAATAAGTTTTAGTGCTTGGGTCATCCAGAAAATAAGCTGAATATCAGCGCAAACAGAATTTGCTTAAATTGCTATTGCCCTATGTTTCTCTAGTAGTTAATAAATAATATAGTAGCTAGCCTGAGGGCAATTGCCATACTCTGATGGCGTGTTTGTTATCTCAATCAATCCCAATCAATTGAGTTTCTTATCCTTTACTCCCAGAGTGAACCCCATACTAATCTTCTTAAAACATAACAGTATCATCATTTAAGATACCTGTCATGTTTGATTAGTTTTATTGTGAGTCTCAATTCCTGATTCATTCTCTTGTACACTTTGCTGGCATTTTCACCAGCATGTTGATGATTATTCCTCTCCTTGACTGATACCTCGAGAGTCACTCTAATATATGTTCTAAGGTCTCATAATTGAGTGAACACTCAAATAAGGATTTTCTTATTTGGTTGCTTATACTTTAAAAGTATTTTTGTTTGTAACTTTTCATTTTATTGTCCGTTTGAATGAATATTTAGTTCTGACAACACATGTTTCTTTTTTCTGAATTGTGTGAATATCATCTTTTAGAATTTTTTGGCATATTACAGGATTAAAGTTTCACATTTATCTCTTTGGATATTGTCTTTGTTTAAACATCTGGATGACTATAATGTAATTTTTTATGTTGGCCCATCTGTACAAGGCTTCCATGGTGAACTCATACTGTTCTATACGATAATGTTAATGAAGTCAATTGGATGGTGTCGTGGGGATGCTGGCAGACATAAAATAAGGCCAATGGCAATAGCACTTATCTTTAATTCCTAAGTGTTGATGCGGATTTTGTGACCTCAACCAACATTAGAATAAAATACCCAATGAAATATCCTACTCTCTCTTGAACAAAGTTTCCAATGTTCTAAGCTAAATGATCACAAAGTAGACTCCAAGGTTCCTTGTGCATATAGGATAGTCTCAGTTGGTTTTGCTATGTTTTGCTGGTATTGCAAGGGGGACTTACGCTCGATTTATTGGTTCAATCCTTCTTCCTTTAAGACTTTAGCAACAACTTTTCAACACTTTGGAATACGGATACTATTGTCTATGAGTGCTGAGATCTTACTACTGTCAACTTTGAAAATAAAATAGAAAAGGATAAGGGCTTTAGAGGCTAGGCTAATTCTAAACTATTCCTAGGAACTCAAGAGACAAGTGTTGGACGGCGAAATTAAAACCTATCTTTGTTTTGCCAAGTACAACAACTAGACAAAGATGGTGCAATCTTCAAAGGGATTCACAAATGATATCCTATTACTCAAGGCCATCTTCAATTTGAATAATGAACATAAGTAATAGAGTTCAAGTTTAGCAATTTGAAAGTTCAGACTAACCTTACACATCAAATTGAAAATCATTCAATTTAAAAAAGGTATGAACAAACTTCACCATTACCAACACTATCAATCCTTCATTCATTTAAAATTATGGAAAACAAATCTATTCTATTGAGGAAATATGAAACCATGCTGACTTTCAAACTAACAAATGCTCATCAATGAGTTTAATTATTATTTTGATAGTGCTCTAGCAACAATTTCACAAGTCTCTCCGATCAAATGAAATGAGAAGGGTTTATATAGGCACGCCAATTACAAAGCAACGACCCAGATTGACCTAAGATCAACGGCCAAGATTATCCCGAGAAACCCTAACTAAGAGTTCACTTAGAAAAGCATAACTAACTTCTGTGACACATGGCGTAAGGAAGAAGAGCCACTTGGAGCATGGAAGACACTGACACTTTGCAAGCTAATCAAGCAAGCTAGATTCCAAAACGCAATTCCCCTTGGCTTGTTCTCTGGCTGCGAATGCAATGAACCTTGCCATTACTAAATTGTGTTCCTCCATTGATATGCTCGGTAAGGTATCCAATTGCACTCCTATTACATCCAAGGCTTCAATGCATTGAGCAAAAGTGTCCTCCCACTTACCCTCTTGCCTCTAAAAGTTGTTCATATAGATCAAGAGAGATAACATATCATCTAGCTGATTTTCATTAATAGCCTCCATCTCTTTGAAATAAACACTTTTCGCTTTTTCCTTTAAATCTTCCAAGTTCAAACCATTTGTATCATTGACCTTCTATCCTGTCAATCCTTTAAGCGATGTGAGGATCCTAAGTTGTATCTTTCCAAGAGAGTTTTGCATACCAACACATTCCTCTTTCATCTTATTGTATATTTTCTTTTTTGCTAGCAAGGAACAGTACCATCTATTGAAGTCATAAGAAGCTTCATCATCAATAACATCTTCTTGAACCAACACTTGCATAGATATTTCCTTTAATGCCTTTAGGCGAGGTATCACCTTGTCTTCTACGTTTTGGAAATCCTCCCGATTCTCTTCCATTTGGCGAATTTCAGTTACAAGCATAATTGATTTATCATAAGCCCAAACACACCTCTCCAGGAATTGCTCCACTTGCTTTGAGGTATTTTTGACCCATCGTCTAGTTGCTTGACTTGTAATTCTCATTGCTTCAAGGCTGTCAACAGATTCTTGAGGAAGAGAAGACGGTGGAATGAAAGCCTCATTCTCTTGCCTTAGTGGGGCTGTCATTTGCTAGATAAATTCTATTAGTCTCAAATTCTCCACTTCTAATCTTTCTTTCTTCTCCTTTGTTTTGTCAAATTTTTCTTTAATAGCCCTCGAGGTATCAGCTAACTCATGAAAGTCCTGTCCTATTGTGGTTGGTTCAATGTCAAGTGTTGTAACTTCATAATCCATAGGGGTAATTTTGTCCCTAGGCTTATCAAATTTTGGAATTGCTACCTGTAAGATCCTAGATCCTGTACCATCTCTAGTGATTTGAGAATACTTCTTAGGTTTCTTTGGTATTTTAACTTTACCAATCCTTTCCAAGAAGTCTTGCATACTTTCGATTGGCTGAACCTCATTCACTGGCTTGGGCTTCTTCATTAGGCTTTCGGTCAACCAATCTGGTACAATAGATAATTCCATCCCATTCTCTAGCTAAATATCATCATTTATCCCCTTTAAGGCAGAAATCATCTCTTCACCCAATTCTTCATTGGCTTCTAAGCTCTCGGTATCTCCTATGTCTTCAATCATAAGTGTGCCCTCTCCCTCCATATAATCTGTGAAGGTTTGTTCCTGAAGATGTTCCAACTGCTCTACACTTTGAAGTTCAGCTCCTTGTTCATGATCTGATTCATATTCAGCAATAGATGCTTCTTCCATTACCTTGATGGATGGTGTGCTTGAAGATGATGGAGTTGCATTAACCTTTTGCTTCTTGAGCCCTGACTCTTCACTTGCTATTTCTTTTGCTTTTGTTTGAGGATCTTTAGTCATTACTTTCCTTTTGCTTGAACTTGAAAGTTCACTTAGACCTTCCTTTCCTCTGCTGAATTCAGTTGCTTCACCTTGACTAGAGAGAACTCCTACATTGCTTAGTTTGGCGTAGGTAAGAGAGATACCTTCCTTGATCAATCTGCTAATTTGGTGATCTACCCACTCCCTGGAACTAGCTATGATATCTTTCATTAACACATTCAAGTCTGCTAACTCAGGCTGTGTCCAATTTGGCAATAAGATGGGCTTATTCTTCTCTTGTTCAAATTGAGGATGCACATATTCTCTGTTGTCTTTCACTTGGTGTGGAATGGGGAACAAGTCACACCTCTTCGCAAGATCTACTGGAATTCTAGACCACATCTTCTTTCTTACTCCATACTCATTTACTAAGTTGGACCAATAGTCTTCTATTTGCATTGCATGAAGTGACTTCTTTCCATAAACTCTCAAGTATGGATCAAAATCTGACCTTGGTTTGTACATGCCCAATTTATAAAACTGCAATTCTGATTTGGCTGTCTTGGCTGCTTGTAGTGAAGGACAGACTTCCAACATCTTCCCTATTACAATAGGAAAATGCACTCCTTGCTTATGTTCTTTCTTCTAGATAGAATCCAAGTGAACCAATTGTCTTTTAACCTCAAGCATGACCACCTTATCTATGGGGTATCGTGGGAGTTTGTATGGAGCTTCTGCAAATCCGTGGATCCTCAAGTATGTGAAGGTTGGAAATTGAATGAACCATGATCCAAACTTTTCCAGTAATGCCATGGCCTCTTTGGATAAACTCTTATGGATTCCCCCTTGAAGTAGCCGAGTGATGTACATGAGAAATGCATCATTAGTTATCTTGTAATTATCTTTATGATGCAGTTGCAGCTGAGGGTAACAATCATATACCTTGAATTGGTTACTCTGAGGCCCTACTTCTTCTTTACAGATTAATCCTCTATACTTTGTGAATCGGGCTAGGATGTATACTACGTAAGAACTCATGTAGAAGGCCTTTGTTTTCTCTAGATTTCTCAGCTGGATGTCAATATTATCACTTATCAATTTAGCCCAGTTTATCATTTCCATTCCTAATACAACTTCTTCCACATATGGGAACATCCAAACCTGAAAGAATGCCCCTTGAGGAGTACCCATAACTCTGTTCAGCATATGGATCATATCGCTATATTCTTCTTTGAAATCAGTGCAAATCAACCTCTTGGGTAACTTGGAGTGATGTTTCTTTGGTTCCTTGACCCAATTAGTGTTGACTATATCCATACAGGCCTCCTTCACTTGATCAAACATTGCTTGTGATTCCTCTTGAGTTCTGCTCAACATCTTGTGGCAATGAGGAATGCCAAACACTTCCCTAATTGAGTCTTTAGTGAAATAAGCCAAAGTTACCGCATTAGGTGCCTTAATGGATCGTGCTTGTGGATCATACCTTCTGCACATTCCACCATCAATTCACTACATTGAACCGCAGGTGGAAAACCTGTTGCTTGATGAAGTCCACATTTGATCATGTTTGCTGCTATGGGCGTAGGTATTTCATTTTGGGTGCCAAACATTCTTCTCTTGTGTTGGATTACATTGAATTGCTCAAAGTTGGTATCTCCAACTTTCCTCCACTTAGATGATAGCTAGGATTTTGGATAAAACCCTTTGAGAACCTCCTTGACTTGATTCTTCCTAACTCCTCCCACATTCTTTGATGTAGACATGGCACCTGTATGAAGCTTGAAATTAGAAAGCATGCATAAATTATAAAGAAGGTGTTATGCTTAAAACCCTAAGGCTAGGTGAGTGCATTGGTGAAATAAACTAATTTAGAATTCCAGAACTTCAACTTGACTGCAAGGATTGATTAGAAACTGAAAAATCAGGATTTAGCATGCAATAAATGCAAATAGAAAAGAATAAATTCTCATTACCAACCCTTGTCCCTTCAAGAATATTCAAAGAATTTAATTTTTTGATTGGAATTTGCAGGTCTGAAGTTGGAATTTATCTGTAGGTTTGCAAACTTAAGATTTAAATCCTTATTTCTCCTTTCAATACTCTCCAAATTCGTAGCTTGTGAACCTGTAGAAGCCTGAATTTCTTGATTAAAACCTGCAATTTGTGAATGTATTTCACTTCTTCTGCTTGTAAACTCGGATTGATTAACTTTGAACTCATGAATATTCTGTGACTTGATAAAGTTGCAAAATTAAGAGAGGCACCTATAAACTTGCTTGTAATTTTTCATGGCTGTGCTGCAGCTTCTTGAGAAGAAGTTTAGACTTGCGTTGAATGAAAAGGAGACTTCAAGCGCTTCTCTTTGTAAGCAAACTCCTTCCTTATTTAAGGAATTCGACCTATCTCATGATTGGATGCTCTATTTAGAAAAAAAAGGAAGAAAGCCTATTCTTAAGCTCCCTCTTTCTAATTTCTTCTCAGGCACATTCCTTGTTTTTCTCTTCCTTTGGCTTGCTTGTGAAGTTTCCAAAAAAAAACTCGAGTTAACTTTGTTTTAATTTGCTAGAGATATGAACTTAGGAAAATCGACCCCTATGTGGAATTTTTGGATTTTGAACTGGATTCTTTATCCCTCTCCCAAGTAAACTTCATGCCTTAGGCAATTTTATAGTCCTCCAATTGGGAAATACACCCCCCAACTGAATTTGCTATCATTTCAAATGAATTTCTTACGTTAGGGGTATCTTTGGATTTCTTGAGAACTTCAACATGGATTTCTTGTGGTTCCAATTGGATTTTACTCATTTTCCTTAGAGAATTTCATCCACTTCGAATTGGATTTCTCGACTTAGACATATTTGCCCAACTAGAATTTTTACTTCATTAAACTGAATTTTTTACTCTTGGAGGTGGGCGAACTTCAATTGGATTTCATGTGACCTTTAGTGGATTTCCACTTTGATGGATTTTATTTCAAGTGGATTTTCCTCTCAACTGGATTGGATTTTAGCTTGATTTGCTTCCAACTGGATTTCTCAAGAATTCAACTGAATTTTGATCATGGGCGAACTTCATGGCTCGATGAAGATTTCTTCTTGTTTGGGGTGGGCTTTATAGGTTTTCTTCAACTTAGCATTCCCCTGCCTTGACACTTTCGAAACCCTAACCCTGACACTTTCTAAAAATAGAAAAAAGCAAGAAAGCAAAATTTCTAAATTTAGTAAGTCTCCGATTGGTCCCAAAATGCCAAAAATGAAACTTTTCGAAAAAGCAAAAAAACAAGTAAAGCACATTTTCCTGAAAAAAGAAGGTTGTCTAAAATCACCTGGAGAACAGTAATTTTTACTCCAACAACCCTTTTGAACACCCTTGTGGCATCAAAACTTCATTTGACCCTTTGAGCACTGACTTGACCTACTCAGCTATCCCAAATCTTGACAAATTTCGACTCAAACCTAGACCTCGGACTTGCCGACCCACCTCTGCCTCGAAAGAGACTCAGAGAAATTGAAGCTAATGCTAGAACCAACCCTAACACTAAGACACAAGACAAGACTAAAGGGGGGGGGTCCCCATTTGCAATGGGGCGATGTGTGATTAGGTCACAACACCAAGTATATAAGAAAATCCAAAACTTATGAAACATGTTTTTTTCATAAGATTTTAGCTTTCATTTTGGATTTTATAGAAGGGAACAAGCTCACCTAAGGGGATCACCTAGTTGAATAACCATATTATCTTGTGTGGAGTTCTAATGAAAGATCTTGTTGCCTCCATTTTGGAGGGGTTGAATTGTATCTTTTAATTTTATTAGTTTCTGTAGAGCTTACCTTTGCATATCCTACAGTTGGGTTTGTTTCAGATTCTTGGTATCAGTTGCTATCATTCTAGCTTTTGGAATACTTAATTTTACTTTCTAGCTGTCATATATCTACAATTCATGGTTTTGTATGTGATTCATAAGATCGGCTAGAGCACATCATTGCTGACTCGAACATTTTATTCTTTATCAATGTATGCTATGCATGTCATACATGGTAAGTTCATTGGTAAGGCACATATGTCGCTAGTTCTCACTAGTTTCTTCAAACTACTTAAACTGAACTATATAGAAGGCTATAGTGGAATTAGCTTGGGATGAATTAGAGAGATAATTGATTGGTGAATGCTTTTTTAAGCAGGGTTAGTTTTTATGGACTATCGTTTTCTATTGAACCTTGGATCACAATAAGATTGGACAGGCTTGCAAGAGCAATGAAGCTTACTGAAGTCTGGAGTTCTTAGGTCCTTTGCAGTTTTGCATAAAAGATTGGTGGAACCTTTCAAACATTCAAATATCCATTGTTAAATAGAAATTACTGTTTAATTTTTATTGTTAAACAAACTTGATACGATAGCTCTAAGAGAAATGGAATCCATACAGCATAATCATGAACGAAATAGATCTGTTAATTGATTACTGAGAGATCTTGCAAGATAGTGGTGGAATCAATTCTGCCCATAAGAGGTACCCTTAGGAATGGCAACACCATAAATATCCTTGAGTTAGGATTACTCCATGTTAGTGCATGACTAGATTTCAAATACAAGTAGAGAGAAGCATAATGGCCATTGTAGGGGAACGAGCATCTATTTGTGCTCAAGCTTCTTAAATGCTAAACCTAGATTCCTTGACTTCTAGAATCAATTGTAACCCTTGCTTCCCTGTTTTATAGAATACTTAACCCATTTGCTGGGGACATGCTCATGTTTTAATTATTATTCACCTTTAAAACTATAACAAATGGCCTGTCACACCAAATTGCCATAAATAACTATTAATTACTATACCCATTAGAACTTAAAAAAATTACTAATGATAGAATTAGTGTTGTGTTGGTTATACAACATGATCTTTCTCCTTGAAATGCTTCTTCCTCAACAAATAAGATAAGATTAATTTTTCTATTTTCTTTTGAATGTTTTCTTTGTTGTTGACTGTGGTGTCATGTATGCTCTAAAATACAAACTATATGTTTATGGTCTTTGATATCATCTCTCTATTTTGTCTCTATCATGCCATTGGGCTCTTTGGTTATATCTTGGATATCCATGATTTTAATTTTAAAACTTTTGAGGATGAGATTTTTGATATTTTTTGACCTTTGATGTGTTGAGATTGTTCTTGTCCCTTGGGAATCCACTTTATTGATTGTTGTGAAATGGCCTTTTGCAAGTTGCCACAGAAGTGTGGATGACAATATAGTTCATTTCTTGTAGATTTTATGTCTTTCTTCTTGATTTCCGTGTCTTCAATTTGCTCCTGTTAAGTGCCTCCTTAGATCCTTCAATGAATAAATGGGTTAATGTTTTCTTGCATATCTCTTCTCCTTTGTGCTGCAAAAATTCTTAATATGAATAGCTTCATTTATTCTAGATGACTAAAAGAGAAAAGGGTTCAGTGGTGTGCTCCAATATGACTCCAGGATTTAGTACTGATCCGGTTTCTATTCCATGCTTATCTTGAAATGCAGTACTTGTACTAATTCTAGTGATTTATATTTCATGCTTATCTCGAAATACAGTACTTGTACTAATTCTTCAGATATGTTTTTCTTCAAGATATATAAGTTATTTTTTGGCTTTAAATTTGAAAATAAGCAGTAGCATTATTAGAGTGAACATTTCTAGCTCTGCCAGGAAAAATGTTCCTTTAATCTAATATCTGGCCTTCAATAGAACACTTCAGTTTCAATCAGCAAATGTGCTATTAGTGTAAGTATTTGCTCAGGACTTCACTATCAAATCACTTTATTATTTATTTCCAATAATTACATGTTGTTCTGTAATATCAATTTCTATATGATGGAAGTCTTTTACATCAGTTTCATTTACCTTATACCACTACTATCAACTCAATTTTAACATCAATTTCATGGGCTAGTGTTAAATCTAAAACCAAGTTGTGAAATGTTATTACAGGTTTGCTGCAGAGATCTTTCATGACTTACATGAAGAAGTCATGGCAACTGCTGCAAGAGGGCATGGACTCATGATTCGTGTGCAGCAACTTGAAGCTGAGTTTCCTTCAGTTGAGAAGGCTCTAATGTCTGAAAAAAATCAACTTCATTTTGCATATGCAATGGGTAAGGCTTTACTGGATAAAATTGAAGCTACAGTTCTTTAAGTTGAAAAGGCTCTGATATCTTGATCTAAGCCACTTCATTTTGTGTATGCACTGGCTAAGGCTTTACCAGATAAAGTGGAAGTTGAGTTTCATTGAGTTATGGAGGTTCCTACATCTGAAACTAAGAAGCTTCATCCTGCAGATTCAATGCTTAGAAAAATAGAGGGAAACATCTTGCAACATATTAGTCCCTTTGTCATGTGCTCTGGTTTAAAATATTGATTATTAAAATATAATTCTGTTCAGATAAGACTGATAAAAGCTTTCTTGGGGGATGAATTCTCGCTTGTGTATCTGAAATTGCTTTGCTTAAGAGGGCTATGGATGAGAGATTCCTCACGATTTTTTTCTTTGTATTGATGCCGTTGCTTGTGCAATTGTCACTAGTAAATTCCTGGCAGAGATTTAACATGAACTATGGCAGAGATTTAACATGAACTATAGCAGTCATGTGGGTGCAAAAGTTCTATTTTTCATAGAAATTAGAATCCATTTTCAAAATGGTGTAATATGTAGGAGATGAGGCAATTCCTGACATCTGTTGAGATGAAATCTTTTAGCTATTTTAAACCACTAGACAATAAGACATCCAAAATGCCTATAGAATTTTGTTGCTGGCTTTCATTGTAGGTTTCATATTGTAGAGTAAAGTATATGCCACACATCAATGATATTATATTCTTTGAAATGATTTTCTACTTCAAGAACTTCTGATTGTTGATCAAAAACTTGGTAACATTTAAATTTTATACTGAATATTTCAGATTTTAAATGAGCTTCACAGCTCAATACTAATAGCTTATATTAGATAGCAGGTTTCATACAAATTGAGATTTCACTTTCAATCAGTTACGTGAAGTGTTTGAATTTTGAAAAATGAAAGCACTCTATATTATATTGTTTGCCTTTGCAGATTTTCAAAGTATAAATGAAAATTTAGATGGTCAATACCTTAAATTAATCTTCATCTTTCATACATTCAAAATTTTACTTAGTTGAATATTTGCATCACAATCTCTTATAGTTGAAGCTACTATAGAAACAGAAGCCTGCTGTGATTGTATTCATTATATCGTTAATCTTTTTCTTTGCCTTATTCTTCTAAATTTCTACAAGAATAAAATAATCTTTTTTTGATTAGTAAGTCTTAATGATTGAACAGGACAAATATAAATTCTCTGAAAACTTTACTTCAGTGAAAATGCATATATCCCATTTCTCTTGTATCAGGTGCTAGGAATTCGTTCACATGTTTCTTTGGTAAGTATTATCCAGGTTTTAAGAGTAGCAGTAAATGATTTCCTTGCAGGTGCTGATTGGCATGCCAGTATTCGCAATGACCAGAACCATTTAACTCAAGGTGACTTGCCTCGGTTTATTCTCAACTCCTATGAGGAGTGTCGAGGACCTCCAAGGCTCTTCCTGTTGGACAAGTATAATGTCATTTGCATGCTTATATATATATTATTTTCACAAGATTTACTATTCTATTTGATATGGACCATTTTCTTTTGTATCCTTAGGACACTGGATTTAGGTTTTCGGTAATTCTTAACTACTAAGGCTTCCTTTATGTTTTCAGGTTTGATGTTGCAGGTGCGGGTGCTTGCTTGAAGAGATATACAGACCCTTCATTTTTCAAAATGGAATGGGCTAGTACTGAACTCACGAAAGCTGAAAAAGCTCAAAGAGATAAGAAAGCACGCAGAGTAAAGGTATTAATTTCAATGTGTTCTTAAAAAAAAAACCTTGTCTTTCACATGATTATATGCTCACTCTGTCTCTCATAGTAGTCTTTTTCAAGAATTTAAGAATACAAGGTCTGAAGAGGATAATGTCACCAATTTCCTACATTGATCTGTAATTGGCTATTCTAAAAATGAGAACAATTTATCAAAGAAATCCTTTTCCACAACAAAGAAATTTAGAGTATGTTTAGTACTTCATAATTCTTAAATGAAAAAGAAATGCTAAAATTACAATGAAAAATAATCAAAGTCTTAGCCCTTTTATGTTATGAAAAAAGGCTAGAGAAAATTTGAAATAAAATACAAGAAGTCACCCATTCACATGAAAGACAAAGAATTTGAATGGAGAAACACCATCAGGTTAGAAAATTCCACCATGAAATTTGGATTTGCTCTTGTTACTTCTAGAACACTTTATGATAAAGATATAGAGGTATATGTTTACTTTGGAACAATTAGATGTTACACTGATTCCTCCTTTACAAAAACTACTGCATTGGAACAATTACATTTTTATTCCTCCTTTACAGAAACTTCTGTGCTGGAATCTACTGCATCAGAATTTTATAATTTTTACGGTTTTCCTACTGCCTTCACCTCCCAATTGTGATTTTGACAGTCACTTTTTCAGTTTCTTGACTCTTTTATGAAAAGCAAATCTGTTGTTAGTTATATAAACAATAACAAGCATATTAACAAAACATAACTATGCTGCCATTAGTTACCTTTTTGTTTTTGATGTCTCAAGAATATTGTCACCTAGCCACATAGCGAATGATGAATATGATTGTAGACATTTGAGACATTTTCAGTTGATTTCATGAATTATGTTCACTTGTTACCAAACCATATTTTATTGTCTTTTACCTTTATAAGTATCCAAAATTTGGAAAGGTGTATATTCAACTCAAGCATTGTGGGGTGTTACCCCTAGACCTTGCAAGAGGGACCCCTCAACTCATAGGAGGTTGCCGTCCACATTGGAATGGGGCAAATGTATGAGTGGGTTGGGGACAATGTGAATTGAAAATGCCTCAGTGTTGAACAGCTACTTGGGTCAACTGCTACCTCTATGCCCCTTGGACACCCCTTTCTTTCCAATGATCCATTTTGGATTATTACCTGGCTTTATACACACATGCCAACAAAACAATATTCTATTTCTAAGTTGCCAGTTCTGGTATGGGGTCAGGTACGGGTATGGGATTTTGGTACGTCGGTATGGCAATTTTTTTTCCTTGGGTATGGTATGTTTGGGAATGGCTGTATGTATATGTAAAAAAATTAAAAATATATAAAATTGCAAATACATTTGATAATTTTACATTTTAAGATAATAATGACATTTGATCTTCGATAGCCCCCTTATTGTAATCAAGTTTTTTATGTGACAATAGATCCTAATAACTAGTGGGGGTTGCGATCGTAGGCCCTGATGGGGTTGAGGGTTAGCACCCCTCATGGGGGTTTGGAGGCAATGCCCCCAATGGGGTTGAGGGGCAGCACCCCTCGTGGGGGTTTGGAGACAACGCCCCCAACGGGGTCAAGGAGCAGCACCCCTCGTGGGGGTCTGGAGGCAATGCCCCCAGCGGGGTCGAGGGGTATCGTCCCCACCGCCAAGCCCAAATTAAGGCTTTTGAAGCCACACAGACCTTCATGGTGCATGCCACTTTCACAATTTTATCTTCATAAGCACTTTTGCATTTTTTCAAGTGTATTTTTCAATTTTTTTTGGTCACCCACAAAGAGCTGGGACTTGCAAGAGTGCCTGGAAATGTCATGATTTGAGAGTTGATATTTAACAATGTGAAGACATAGCCATATACATTGAAACACATTGATAGGCATTTGATTAGAAACCAATACCAGTGAATGCATCAAGATGTATAAAAGCATTCTTTTACACACTACAACTTAAAAATTGGATGTTAACCCCCTTCAAATACCTTGTCAGTGAATCTAGCTTGTGAAGATCTTGATGTTAAATCTCAGACTAGTTAGAAGCAAAGATTGGAGGGTGAATTCTGATGGTTTCTAAACTCAATTTTTTGTCTTTGAGAAAGAAAGAGACAAATGCAAGACATACAAATTTTGCAGACCCCAGATGAAGCTTTTTGGGTTGTTTGAGTCTTTAACAAATACCAGCAAGTCAGGTTACATCAGGCCTACTTAAAGTTAGCATAATTTTGGCTTTGAATGATATGTACTATAAAACATTGAAATTATTATATGACCAGTGGTCAGGCATTAAAATTGCGAAAGGAAAATTGTTGACATTAGCTTGATTTGTGGATTCTTACGTAGGCCGTTTCAGAAATATTCTCCAAAATGTTTAGATTTTTGGCCATTAAAGATTCAAGAAAAACATTTCATTCACATAAATGGAATTCAGGAGCTGTGATGTTACTAGCTACACCGAAACATAATAGCCTACCTGAAGGTACCCCAATGTAACAAACAGCTACTCTAAGTGAGAAAATGATGTTGTGTAGCCTGGGGTGTTGTTTAAAACACTTCCAGTTTGCTTGACATGACTTTGGTGGATTTCCTAGGAAAACAATCTTTGAGTTTGAAAATCCAATTAAACAATTTAGTTACTGTTCAAAACTTATTCTATTTGGTTGGGTGTTTTTGCTAAGCCCACATCACCTCCTTAGATGTTGCAACACATATATAGGACGACGATGCATTTTAGCAGGTTGTTTACTTTTGAAGTTCTAAGTAATAGCTGACTAACTCTTATTTTGAAAATTATGATTCATATTTTCTGAAAGTTGCCTGTCGTTCATATATTTCAGACTTATATATATTTCAGAGTTATATTCTAATTAATTTAAAAAAAGGATTTTGAACTACTCTTTTGTGTTTAATAGGGTAATGATTGTTCAATTTTATAGTTTACTTGTGACCCTTAATTTACTATCTAGATAAATAATGGGTTTTCAAGGTCTCATACATAATGCTATAGGCAACTGCCATATAGAGTTATACCATACCCTTTCGGGCCTTTTGCATTTGCTGCATTTATCAGAATTCTATAGTCAAAAGAGTTGATAGGATATAGTGTACTAGTCAGGCCTGAACATATTGGACACCGTGTAAACTGGAGTTACGATTTCTATATTGTGTGTTGTTTTTGTAGATGAGGATTATGTATGTGTGATAAGTGCCTTAGTTTCCCATTTGAAATTTTTAATATAATAAGTAGCTACATGTTTCAGCTGTAGAGGTGGGGATCATCCAAAATAATTATCACTTATAAATTGTCATGTGACAATGATAATGATGATGTTGATTTTAATTATCGCCTGAGATAGACAAGATCTGTTGGATCTACAAAGGCATTTTGATTTATGTCTTAAATGTTCACTTTGATAAATGAGCATATTGAAAATATTAACACAGAGCTGCTTTTTATTCTCATATATCATTATTTTCTGAAAATTAGTTAATGTTGTAATACTTTATAAAGTTATTGCTGATAATTATAAGTATGTGGTATATCACCATAAAGTATATTTGGGACTTATCAATATCAGGATGTCATAAGTAGATAAAAATATATATATTGTGTAAAAGTTGTGCCATGTAAGGTGTTAAAAGAGTTAATATATTAGGGATATTAAAACTCCCTTTGAAGTTAAAGAGACATCAATGGCAGGACGTTAGAAGTTTTTTTACATGTTTTATGCGTACAAACATAACTGAAGAAGGCCTAATGTTTTATGCATACAAACATAACTGAAGAAGGCCTACTTCAGTGAGAAGAAATATATTCAATTTGTTTATTGCTTATTGTGTGCATTCAGTGCTATTTTTTTTTGCAGCTAACAAGCTCATTAATGATATGGAGGTGCTTCCTACAATATGGTATCTTTGCGTAATTTGAGATTATGAGGAGTGCTGAGATGCATTAAAGCTCGAGTGTTGAAGAACTATAGGGTCCATCATTTATTGCAATTTTTGTATTACTGATTATAAGTCGAAGAATTTGGCTTAAGGGAATAAAGTTCATATGGTTGGTATGTGGATACAGGGTAAATTCTTGGTTAGTCCCCTGTTGAATATTAAGTAATAAGTGTTGTTGCCTGAAGCATCACCTGTCAAAGTTATTTTCTGCCTTTATAAAAGGAATGTTGGTTTTATATGCTTACAAACAGGGAGACTCTTTTTAGGGAGGAACACACGAGAGCTTTTTAATTTTTGATTTTATATAATTGTTTCATTTTTTTTGTGGTTAACATATCTTTGGCAAGCAATTGTTGAGGTGAAGATGGTGAGGATTTCAATCATACAAGCTCAATTGTAATTTGCCATGACTGCTCCAAATGCTGAAGAAGAAATACTAGGCTGTGAAAAATTATGAGATTGAATTGTAGAAGCAGATTAGAATTGTAAATACTCATTTTTTCTTTTCTATTGTGTTAAAAACTGAAAAAGATTTAAGAAGGTTTATATTAATGATTTAATTGCTTGAAAATATGAAAGATACAGAACTGTAACATTACTGAAATCAGCTCAGGGCAGCATATAGAAGAGAATGAGAACTTCCTTGCAGAGGTGTAGGGGCACTAGATTGCATCATTAAACTCTCCTAGAGCAGCCAATACTCTGCCTCCATAAACCTAATAACAAAGAACCACTTTCCAAAAACATACTCACACATAAAAGCCTTTTATAGCTGATTTTTAATTTAGCTTTTTTGTATTTTGCATGTGAGATGATTAGATTTTTAGTTTTAGACCAAAAAAACATAAAAAGACTTAAGTAGACTGACTAACATGAACAAACAATATAAATACCTAATGGGCCCAGAAAGATGGTCCCAATCAACCCTCAAAATTCCTTGTGAATAGGTGACTTATAAATGGTTAATATTGAAGCAAATTATCTATGAGAATCATAACAGCCCCTCTCCTTGAATTGCTTGTTGTATAGTAATTGTAGTTTTGGATGTTGCAATATTCAAAGTCATCCTTACATGGCATCTTCAAATGACAATTTCTTCTAGTGAATCTAATATTTTGACTATACCTCAGTCATAAAATTTTCTCATGTTTTCATTGCGATATGGAATGTCCTTTGTGATTGAGGGTAGGGAAGGAATTGAAGGAAATGTAGTCAGATTGTTTATCCCTTGTTAAATTGAACTGCATTGTCAAAACCTTATAACTTGCTTACTCACTTTGCTTGTCCTTCTGTTAAGGTCTTTATGGAAAATAAAAAATTTGAGGCTTTGATCGTCTATCCAAATAATGTTGTCCCAACAAATACTTCAACTTTTCTACAACATGCATAATAAGCAACATTTTTGTTTCCTGAATGTTTAGCAATTTTACCTCGTCTTTTAGTTCTTTACTTTAAAAAGGGTTTGGCCACTGCTTTTGCATGATAATTGCCCCTATAATATTTTCTGCCAAGACAACTGGGAGTATAGACTGGACTTAATTACCTTCTTTTGTTGGAAGGTAGCTGCAGTTGCTTCTATCAATCTGAATTGGTCCTTTGAAGGGGTCCATGAGGCCTGAAAAATGCGACAGATTATTTATACAAATCACATAGCCCATTATTGCATTTCAATCAAGTCATTCTTCAGAGTGTGCTTCTCAAGAATGGTTTGTATCTTTGTAGGAGTTTTGAAACCTTTCTTACTACTCATGTCTACTAAGGACACAAGCTCACTCTCTGCAAATGCGCATTTTGATTTCTTTGCAAATAAATAATTTTGGTGCAAAAGTCATAAACAATTTTGGAGTGGTTCAAATGACCCTCCCTAGTTTTGTTGTGGAAAAGAATATCACTAAAGAAAACTAGAAACACATTCCTCAAATAGGGCTTGAAAATTCCTCTCACTAGAGCATTGGTTAGATAAAGGCTATTACTTGAAATTCAAAGTGGCCTTGATGTGTTTGGAAGGTTGTCTTGTGTTAGTTACTTTCTACACCCTTATCTAGTGATGGCCAATTGAAAATCGATCTTTGCAAATACAGTTGCACCCTCTAATTCAACAGGTGGTTCATCAGTTTTCTTAATGGCCCCCATATTCATTTCTAAGTTTTTGATATGGTATCAAAGCCATGGTGAAGGGAAGTTGAATATGAAGTGGTTGAAGGTCTAGGGACTATATTGATTAGTAAACACTGAGGAATTGCTTCTCGATACGCACTGAAAAATTGAAAGGGCTTTCAATACAAGAAAGCTACAATTTTTTAGGGTTTTACAGCCACACCTGTGAAGTAAGAAGGTAGCTGTACAGACTTGTACAAACCGCTACTACAAATTATATGGACTGCTACAGTGAATCATACAGCTTACTACAATGAATTGTATGTGCTGCTACAATGACTCATAGGGAATTTTATAATGATTTTTTGTTTTTTATTTTTTAATGGTTTTGGCATTTTTAGAAAGCATTGAATCTCCATTTTTTAGATCATTGTTTGAGGGAGGAATAAATTTGTTTTTTGCTGTTAAAACCTTGTGTCAACAATAGATAGATTGAAATTATCTTTTAAAATGGCTTGTTTGTCTAACATTATGTTGGAGTTTAACCATAAATTTTTTGGGAAGAACTATAATACCTGAAAACAGAGAATGCTAGTCATGGTAAAGGGATGTTGAATATCAAGCAGGTGAAGGCCTAGGGGCTGCATTGATTAGTAACAACACTGGAAATGCTTCTTGATACACACCAAGAAATAGAAAGGGCTTTTGATCCAGGAAAGCTACAATTTTTTTAGGGTTTTGCTGCCGCACATGTGAAGCAAGGAGGCAGTTGTATGGACTTTTACAAATTGCTATAACAAATTGCATGGACTGCTACAGTGAATCATACAGACTACCACTGCAAATTGTACAGGCTGCCACAATGAATTGAACAGAATGGTACAATGATTAAAAAAAAAACATTCTTTTAGTTTATCTTTTAATAAGTAGGAAATCTCAATTTTTTTAGATTGCTGTTTTAGGGAGACATTTATTTTTTGCCGTTAAAACTCTTTCAGCAAAAGATAGACTGAAATTTTCTTCTAAAAAATGGCTAGTTTATGTAACATTATGTTGGAGGGTAACCATAAGTTTTCTGAAAAAACTACAATACCTAGAAATTTAGAATGTTGGCCATTTTCTAGTATAGGTGCTTGGATTAGTTTGTCTTGGGGAATGAACTCCTCCATATAGTAGTAGGAAAAGATTAGGACAAGTTTGATGAGCAGAATAGAGAAAACATGATGTTGATCAAGCTCTTTGTGATTGATGAAATGCCTCTTGAAGTGTAGATTGGTGGTAGTGTTGCACAAATTTGGCAAAGCTTGAGAGATTTACTTGAAAATTTTGGTAATGGTAGAGCTTTATTCCTTAAAAATTTGTCGCTCTCAATCAAAATGGATGAAAGCAATTCCTTGCAAGACCATTTGTTAAAGATGAAGTTTGATGGTGGAAACAAAGAGGGCAGCAACAAACAAATGACATAGGTATCAAAAGTCTTTTAAATATTATTATCAAGGAAAGATGGCTATAAAAAGAAGCTTTCTAGGAAATGGTTGACAAATTAGATAGATACCCATAAGGGCCCAAGAAACAAGATAATGCTATAGAACATCAAGATGGGGAGGATTTATTTGTTTTTATGGCTAGGGAAAGTAGACAATTTGCTTGGTATACTGATTCTAGTGCATCTCATCGTTTTACCAATAGGAAAAACTATTTCATTAATTATGATGCTAATGAATCTTTTACTAATTTTGTGATTTTTGGTGTTGGGGAGGAATTCAAAGTAGAAGACAAAGGAATGTTTAGATAACCTTGCTACATAAAAAGTTTGTCTTTCTTAATGTCTATTATGTCCTTGGCATGGAGAAAAATCTACTTTCAATAGTGAGATTGCAAGGAACAACTCCCACTTGCATGTGATTTTTAGCAATCACAATTGTTATGTGGTTGATAAGAACAATAAAAAGACAATTGCTCTTGTGATTGAAGACCATGGGCTTTGCAGTTGATGTAGGGGAGGCAAAAGAACAAACTTTGATGGTCAAGAGTGGTCCATATTGCAGTTCACATTAGCATTCAAAGCATTCAAGGCAAGTAGGGCTAAATGAGTCCTAGAGACATGAACCTTGGTATCAAGTTTGCTAGACTTAGGACTCATTGAGTCTTGAGCCTCAAACTCAACCATTAGAAAAGAGGTAAAAAGTTGGGAAAAACAAAAAAAAACAAAAACCTAAAACCTTAGAAAGGAACTATATCACTCTAAATGCTATTCATTTTGTTTGTAAGCACAAACAAGGAGAAAACAATAGCATTTGAAGTTAAAATGCAATCCATTAAAGCAAAAATAAGTAAACATAGTTAGGACCTAATTATTGCTTTATGGCTTTGGCACTTTTATTTTTTGAGAATTTGGAGTTTGGACTCTTGGAGCCTTGTTAAAAGTGATGAATTTATGAAAAATGGCATGTGCATGAATATTTGTTATCGCAAAGGACTTAATCTGGGCTTGCTGGCAAGGGGGCTTTGCTACTCAATCTTGCCCTATATCATGAGCTACCCTTGGGTCTTGCCTTGTATTGTCAATTGCCTTTAGACCCCGCTAGGGATTGTTGCCCCTAGACCCTCGCTTTAGTTTTAAAAAGCAAAAAATAAAAGTTGTCTTAGGCCATGTTGCATGGAAAATCAATGTTTTTTATACTCTTGGATTTTTTCCCAATTAAATCCCAAGTGATTGAATTACATTTATACTTTCAGTTTGTCAACTCAATCTTGACCTTGAATAATGATACTATGGTTCTAGCAAAATTGCAAATTGTTTGAGATACAAATGTATGACCCACATAGAGCTAGTGATGTTGGGCAAAGTGACAAGTTCCTCTCTACCATGGTTCATGACTCCATACTATTTTCATTTTTGATACCATGGGTATCATAACCAATGAGTTTTGTACACCCAAAACACTTGAGAATATTCGTACACTCAAATTTGCTTTTGTACTCAATTGATGTGAAGGTGATTGGAGTAGCTTCTGATCGAGGTGCATGGTAAAAGCTTTAAACCCCTAAAAAGTCTATATTCCATGTTTTTTCAATTTGTTGAGTTCAAGTGCCAAGTTCAAGTTTGAGTAAAAAATCAGCTTCTAGAGTCTAAGTCAAGTCTGAATCTTGTAACTATGATCAAAGGTATGCGCGTTTAAATTCAGGTTATCTTTCTTATCTGAGTAAAGAAAGTTTGGTGGATGGCTTTACAAAAATACAAAATCAATAGGGACTTTGTGGTGCATGTCAAGTTGGAAAGCAAACATTGAATTTTGTTTGACAAAAGACATGCATGGCAAGCTAAAGAGGCTCTTC
>VDFB02117660.1:0-13794 GCA_007258455.2 Sequoia sempervirens
TATTTACATCCCTCCTATTAGTCTTAATTAAGAATGTCAACCTATGTTGCATCATTGGCTATGGGAATTCCAAGTCATAATTGGTGTTCTCTCAAATCTCTTATTCATAATGATGACATCATGAGTTGGTTGAGTTATTTTCTATTGTTATAGTTTGGATGATCTAATGATTAGAAAGGCTCTTGATGGATATTTTATGATTTTTTAGTGCTAGGTTACACAAACCATTCATGTCTTTTGAGATGGATGACCCTCACACCACTTGATCTCATTTTATGTTTGTAACTAGTAAAGGAATGTGGTCTCTTGGATCTTAGTTTTGATCAATGATTATTGCATGTCAAAGGGTGAATTTTATATGCTTCAAAAAATTTCTAGAAATGTTAGTATGAGAGTCTTTTTTTAAAACCACAATGGTAGGATTAGGTTATGGTTTGTTGTTAGTCTTGGTGTTGATTCTAATATTTTTTTTAAGGCTATAGTCATTCATAAAACAACTTTAGAAATAAAGTTAAAACATTTAATTAATATTTTTCTAGAATCTAACTTTATAATCTAGATTGATCACTTCAAAATGAAGTCTTCCATTCACTTCTAATGGTTGTAATTTAATGAATTCAAGAAAAGCACCAACATCTACATTCGTGGTTTCAAAGTTATTAAATGAAACCATATTAGAGGGAAAGACAACCAAGTTGTTGATTTCTTAACTAAATCAACTTCTAACTAGGATGACATCAAGGTTGAAACTAGAGATAGTCAAGATTGCCCTCCTAGAACTTGAGCAAAGATTTTAGTGTTCCTATGAATGCTAACTACAATGCCTCCCTCGATTCTTGATTCTTGTTGGTGTTTTTCTTCTTAATTTTCTTATGATTAATATTATCGTTGCTATTTGTTCCAAGTGACTTTTATTCTGGTCCACATTCTTCAAGATAAAGACAAACATAACCTTTAATATTCAAAGCATGTAAAATTTATAAAGGAACACATGTTTATGTCCTATTTATGAAATTTGAAGGATTCCTCTTCTCTTATTGATTA
The DNA here is from genome assembly GCA_007258455.2 of Sequoia sempervirens. Taxonomy (NCBI): domain Eukaryota; kingdom Viridiplantae; phylum Streptophyta; class Pinopsida; order Cupressales; family Cupressaceae; genus Sequoia; species Sequoia sempervirens. The sequence goes on from VDFB02117660.1 coordinate 1,045, forward strand.
TATATTTTCAATCCATCTAACCTTTTATTTTTTAAAATTAATTCAAGTCAAATTTTCTTAACACCAATAAACTTATTTATAATTTATTATTATTTTAATAATATTTATTAAAAAAACTCAAAATCATTTTTACAATATAATCATAATAATCATAATAAAGTCAAGTGTGATATAAGAACACAATTAGACACATTAATGATATGATTGATATTTGTGAATAGAAAATGAATGATACATTACCCATTAACAATGCATTGTCAAATGGGTTGAAATTATTTGCATTACATCCAACCAATGAGAAACTCTCTCGTCAAAATCCGGTGGCAATAAAATAATAAGCCCCAAAAATGATTACTCCTACAGCCAAGCAAATGTACATCACGACTATTGCCAAAAATGAATTGAATGGGACAGATCTGCATCAGGCACCTCTAGCAAGCATCTCCTCGTACTCTAACAAAGAGATCTGGCGTTCAAATTTAATTTGGCTGCGAAAACTTGTAATGAAATCCTCCGCTTCTCTGTCCACTCTAACGTCAATTGAACGAGACAGCGGTGTACCCACCTCTTTTCCGTCGCCCAAATCATATTTCTTTGTGTCACCCTCTTCAACTGCAGGAAAATTGCAAGGTTTCAGAATATCTGCTCTCATATTGTACTCCTCCTCGTCCTCAAAACAAGTGTAAGTCGTGTAGGAAAAACAGCTACGTTGCCTTGGTCTTGTGAGATTGTTTGTGAATGCAGGGCTATTGGAGCATGAGAATTCGTATTCTCTGAGCCCAAATGGCCCATTCGATCCGCTCCCAAGCATCAGATTGCGCCAGTTATTTAACCGGCACCATCTTCATGAGAGCTCTTCGTGCAAATGCACCACCCGCAGCTTCAGCATCCTTTCTAATGAAAAAATTATGCTTGCGTTCGCGCCATTTTCCAGAAACGTCATAGCGGGGCTCTGCCGCTCCAACTCCCATGACTTGAAATCTATTAGCAGTGAATGTTTACTTGATGTGCGATATGTAATCAATTGAGAAATGGAAACTGTGTATATAGAGAGCGAAAAAGTAGAGAGTAAGTGGATGCTTCAAAATGAAGTTTCAATCATATTATATGGTCCCTCCAAATTGGAACTACTCGGTTCAGTCAAACAGAACAATTTATAGGTAATTGTTGCCGCGTATGAAAATGAAAGGCCTCACGCGGACTTTACGCTTGATCTCCGCGTTGTATCTCTCAGCTAGTCTTCACCTAACACGATGTCTAATTTGTACAATTTTCTTTAAAATAAAAAATCATTGCTTGTCGAAAGAGTTGTAGACGAGAGAGGATACTACCTAGAGATTTAATATTTTCACGCTTGCAGCATTCGAGGTTCGAATCTCCGTAAACATAAAAGGAGTATATTTTTCTGATTTTTAATTATTTCCGTTTTCAATAGAAATTTCAATTAGAAACTTTCAAATGTTTGAATTTTTCAATTGTAATAATTGTGAGATTATTTTATTGAAATGTTGAAAATTCTATATCTATTTTTTATTGTATTTGTTTTGGATTTAAGAGTTTTGTATCAGAAACATTTTTCATTTTTACATCCACATCTTGATGATGATGGATCATTTAGATGTGTCCCGAATGTTGATTTGAGCAAATCCGTATCTACAGTTAAATCCGAAACGGCACAATAATTCCAATATAGTTCACAAAATAAAATTATCTGTTTCTATATTTCAATGTTCAGTGTTATGCCTTGGTAGCAAATTTGTCACTTAATAGTATCATATTTTTGATTTTTTTTTATTATTAGTTTCATTTATTTCTAATATCTAGATTGCTGTTCTTCACTTCAAAGTTAAGATCTATTTAAAACTAAAATGTAGTCCATTTATACTTTACGTTTGCTTCCTTTGCGATAGATCTTCAAGCTCAAATACACTTCTAGATCTGTTTAGGGGTTTGGTTAGAATTTGGCCCTCACAATCCAATAGATTTCGCTAAAGGTGTTCTTAAGCTGCAACATAACACATATATTAGAAACGGTAAAAGGTAATCAAGGTGGAAGTGAATTATAATATTCTGCATTCTATCAATACGTATAGTACAAGCACAATTTTGAGATCGCACTAACAAAGATCAAGTGTTCATCCACATAGATAACCTTAATAAAAATAATCAAAGTTATAAATTCCAATATTTTCATATGTGCAAGCTCAAAAATTCCTGTACATTATCATTTAATCAACTTTTGACATTTTCCATAGCACAGTCTCCCCATCATCAAATTTTGAAGTATCACATTTAGTTTAGTATTTAAGAACGTGAAGTTTGTCTGTTGTTTTGAGTCCTATCAGTGAGCCAAGATTGTTTTTGCATTAGTTTCAAATCATTTTGTGCATGTGAACCAAAATATAGAATCAAACAATTTGTAAAATTTTGCTATTTTTCAATTTTGGCAAAGGCGACACTCTATTTCTTGCAAAGGGATCAGACTGTTCAATACAAAAAGCGTTGGTATTTACAAAGGCGTCAATATTTGACAAAAGCATTGGACTGTCCAAACAAAGGTGTCACTCTGCAATTTTTTTGTTTTCTTTGACAAATGCACCATGATGTGCAAAGGTGTCGATGTGTACAAACAAAAGCGTCAAGATTTTAATAAAAACGAAAGTGTTGGTTTGTGCAAAGCTATCGCACTATTTAGGAAAATGTGTCAATCTGTCAGGGGATCTTCAAAATGTGAGTTGACCTAATTGTTTGATGTTTTTATTTTTGAAAAACACAGTATACAGCATGTGGACTAACTCAATTAGGTGATAAGATGCTTTTCGTGTGTCCTTCTGCAAGGCCACACTAGAGAGTGTCACAAGTTCTTCACATGAGAACACACCATGAAGTACAACCTATTTAGTGGTATTTCAGGTTTTTCTAAAAGTGGGCCTTGAATGGACAACTAGAATATGCTCACATACATGAAACACTTCTTACCTTGGAAGGAAAAGTTCCTTGCAAGGGATTTTGTTTCTTCAACAATGATCCATATATAGAAAGTAACTTTACGGGATGATGTTAACCTATTGCACCACTAAGAGAAGATGTTCAATAGGTCTTAAGGATTCTAAAAACATATGGCTCGTAGTGGGTGGATCATCAATGAACACAACCGGCTACATAAACATCTCCACGAAGTTCGAAAAATTGTAGTCCCATAGCAAAATTCTAATATGCTACATGTGTGGATCGAACTACAACTTTCGCTCTTGTCCAATTTATATAGCACACCCAAAAATGTCACTTGAGGCCAAACCCTTGGGTTCTCCATAAGGATGTATCGCAAGGCATGCCTTCTACTTAAAAAAAGGGGAACGATTCACATTGCTAATTCTCTTCACCTAAGATCGCACTAGGCATTAGGGGAGAGGATACGCAACAACTCCTTCGACTCACATGAAACATGAAATGCATGTTAAAGATGTTTCTCATCACCCAAGATCGCACAAGATGCACGGGGAGAGGATACACAACTAGAACCACCAAGCATGATAGACAAAAAAACATTATTTTTAAGAATGCACCAAAGATAAATGTGTGATTCATTTTAACCCCATACAAAAGATGCAAGTTGTTTATTTTTTTTAAACCCAAATGACAAGTGTAAGTTGATTGTCCAATTTTAAGCCCAAAATAAAGATGTAAGTTATAGGGTTTATTTTAATGCACCAAAGATAAATGTGTCTATCTAATGCATAAGATTGAAATAATGCTAAAATTATTCCTTCAAATAAGTGTTAATAAACAATTTTCAACTTGATCTATCCTTCATGATTTTCCAAGTTCCTTGGAAATGTTAGCCTCAAGAAACACAAAAGAATAGACAGTAGCAAATAGTTAGGGTTGGATGAAAAAGCAATTTGAAATCAAATGAAACCCTAAAAACTTAAGCCGATTAATATACCTGCAAAGGCATCACTTTGTCTTGCAAAGGCACTGCTCTATCAGAAAAAAGCTTTGCTCTGTCAAATAGAGGCATCGGTCTAGTAAATATGCAGAGGTATCTGAGTTTGACAGATGTGTCACTAATTTGTAAAGGTGTTGACCTAATACCTGCAAATAGAAAAGAAAAGATATTAGACAAAAGTGATGCTATTTGCATATGTGTCAGCCTATGACTTGCAAAGGCATTGGTATTTGCAAATGCGTCGATCTATTAGTTGCATATGCATTGCTCTGCTTCAGGAACCTACAATGTCTAACAAACCCAAACAAAAACAAATTAGTTAGGTACATGGGTCCTACTGAGCATGCCAAAATGTGAACATGGAAAAATAACAAGATCAAATACAATTGAAATTAACTAAGTAACCAAACTATACCAAAATTTACACTCACCTTTGTGATCATTTTGAGAATCAACTTCACCATTATCAACCTCTATCAATCTTTGCATCATTCAACCATGGATTACGTTCAAGCTGAGCATTCCACATCAATTCCAGCACTAATCCCCCAATGGGATGAGATTTGCATTACTAGTTACATATTCAATTTTAATTACTTTTATGTTTCATGCTTTAATTAAGCTTTTGATTAGTAATTGGTAGAATCTCATTGGAATATGGATTAACTTGATCATTTATTTTTTTGTGATGGAATTGATGTGGAATGCTCAGCTTGAACCTAACCCATGGTTGAATAATGCAAAGCTTGATGAATTGATGGAAAATGGTGATTCACAAAATGATCTCAAAGGTGAGTGTAAAATTGTGTATAATTTAGTTACTTGAATGCTTGTAAATGAATTCTCATATAAAACACACACTCTTTTATGAAAGCAAAACATGTATGCATTTTTATGAAAAAAAGTGCATACATGTTTTATGGAAACAAAAAACGTACACATTTTTATGAAAACAAAACACGAAGTTAATAGAATTTGATCAACACTTCTATTGAGATTTATGTACGCTCATACGATCTCTAATGTGCATATGGTGTGGGATGATCTGGATAGGCCTGTACAGTCTGATCAGGGAAATATTTTTAAATAAAAATTAGTATGTCATTGTGAAACACTTAGTGTTCGACCTCATCTTAACGACTGAGATGGTTCCCTTTTCATCTTTGATCTCTTTGTGGAAGAACCTAATCCGTATGGACATTGGAGATTGTTTGAGTGTAAAATAACTCTCAATAGTAATGGCGGAAATCTCTGAGTTTTTGTGAATCTTCTCGGAATATAATCATGGGTTGGTCAATGGATTTCCAAAATACGTGGTTGATTTCATTGTTGTTGCACTCCCCCACTAGGATTTGGCTCTCTATTTAAACCACCTCTTGATGTCTGGGCTGGAAATGGAAAAAATAAGAATGTAGTGTTTGGGTGGATTGTGAATGTTAAGAAGAGGTGATAGGTGAACAAGTCCAAAGACTCTTTAAGGCTAAGGAGGGGGAGGTATGTTCAAAATTTATCAATATCATTGGTAGCTCCTGTTGAGTGGATGTCCACGTCCATGATGGTGCTATTTTTCTCAATTCACTGAAAATGTGGTGTAGATAATGGGGACTCTTATATGGGGAGTAATCTACATGCATAACCTAGTAGCTCTCAACTATGCAGACCTCATCAAAATTTCCATTGATACAATGCATGTTTCTCTCACCACAAGATCCATTGTCGGGATTTTTGACTCTAGTACAGTTGGTAAAAAAGTAGCTACGCAAGCTTTGAAATTGTACAAGGAGGAAATTGAAGCACGTGACTTGGGGCCCTTCGGAAATTTCATGGCATCCCATGGGGATTTATTCTCTCCCTCTTAGATTGAGAGAGCCATTATATTATGGGGAGGAATGATGCATATCATTCATCAAGTATTGTAATTCTCCTTTTTAGTTAATATGATTCTTGTTAAACATTTTTCCATTCACTCTTTCACATAAAATGTTGGAGAAATAAAAAAATTATTTAATCTATGTGGAGTTTTTCAATTATACACTTATAAAATCTCATTAGTATACAAATCTACACACATATACAAAAAGATATTATAACAATTAGAAAATTCAATGTGCACTCTACAACAAGTTATGTATGTGTGATTTATTTTGAAATAAAAAGGTTTTTCCATCTTAAAATACCTTCAACTATTGTTTATTTGAGGATACATCTCTATAAATTTGAAGATTTTTTTTTGTGTCATATCCATAAAATATTTTGGATATGGCTCATAATTTTGACAACCAATTCTCCTTTTTACAAAATCTCTTTGATTAGGTGAAACTTTTGTGTCATTTTTCTAAAATTCTTCAATTATGAATTTTAACGCTTCAACTATGACTTCGTATTTTTGCAGGAGTCTACAAAAGAATGTCCAAAGCTCATTGATATTTGGTTCCTAAACTCGTTCACACCTCTCAATTGCTTTCATTAGTATAGTTCTACTTATATTCAGTGCTTGACTTGTTTTCCTTATCAAGAGAGATTTTTTTGTTTGATTACTTACTATAGTTGATGTAATTATGCACCATGTAATTAAACTATCATTAGTGCATGAGGTTGAACCCACTCTTTCATATGTGTTGGTTACATTTTTTACAATAGATTTTTTACTATTAATAATTGATTTTCTTAGGTCAAGAATCTTTATTATGGGTCTATTTACTTTAAAAAAATCATCATTTCAATGAACAATTGACATCTTCCTCTTTCATTTAGGTTTTTTTTTTAAATCCCATAGTTTATTACCATTTATCCTATAAGTACTTTCATGAATCTTATCAATCATTGTTTTTAAAATTTTCTAATCATTTTAAATTATTTATCTTGTTCCTAATAGTACAAGACTATAAAAAGTATAGTTTTGATGCTATAAAATAGAAAAGCTTATTTTTTGGGCTATAGAGTTTAGTTTTGACCAAAAACAATATTCAAGATTGTTTATTATTGATTCTAGAATGATGAGTGTATAGATCTCTTTGAGTTCTACAAATTTAAAATAACAAGCAGGGTAAGTGCACCAATCTGTGACACAATTTTGATGCCAAATTGGAAAAAAATGAAAAAAAAAACATCAAAATAGGTCATTTGGTGTATGCCAAATTTGGCACACGCCAAATGACTTTAAGTCATTTGACATGCATCATATTTGGTGTGCGCCAAATAGAAAAGATGTAATAAAACAAAAAAACGCATTTCTATCTTCATTTTTTGGTTCACCCACGGCTTGGCTTGGAGGTTTTCAGCTCTGCAACTCGCGCTCGCCAAATCTCTTCCCTTTTTTGTAATTCCTCGTGAGGATGCCGCCAACATGTTAAAGAGGTTGAAGATTGCGAAGAGGTATGTATTTTAATTGTTTTTATTTCAAATTTTATTTAGAATGTAGATTAAAATAGGTTTTTTTAATAAAACTTTGTTCTAATTCTCAGAGAATGAATCTCCACCTCCAAACATTGAGAATTCACAATCACCCCCTCACGAAGAGCCTCCTATACAAGAACAACCTAAAACCCTTCCATCAATTCATAGGCATCCTCAAGGAACATAAGAAAATATCATAGTTCTCAAATTGAAAACAATAAAAGAGACATTGAAAAATTAATTGGAAGATTAACCGAGCATTCTGAAACCCACCCTTATAGGAGAGGGATTTTTGAATCGTTGAAGTCAATTGTATCTCATATAGGATAAATAAGTGAGAAAATAAATTTTTGGTCAAATAAGAGGCATGAGATGAGACAATTTTATGCTAGTGGTTTGTCATATGCAGATGTGAAAAAACAAAAATTAGCAAAGCCAACTTGTGTGCCCTATTTACAGACCTGAGACCCAACGCACCTTTGTCTCATGCATGCAAGAGGTTCCCCATCCATTGGTGCCACTATAAATTAATTAAAAAAAAAAATTGGGAGAAGTGGTGGATGGTACTTGACCAACCTCCATGCAATAACCATGAGGTACCACAATACTTTTTGAGGAAACTCTATTGTGAGTTTTTCCTCAATAGGATGCGAAATTATTTTCACATCTTAGACTTTCAGGGTAGATGTGGGAGCTCCACACATGATAGACCTATTGCACAACGTAATCCACAGTTGGCACTGAGACCCTTGCCAAAACCCATGGTGGAGTATGTCGTTGTTCCTTCCATTGTCAAGGATAGTGTAGAGGTGGACACGTTGGAGTCTATTAGCTCACTCACCTAGACAATTATATAGTGTGTGAGGCCTCTAGTAGAGCCTGATGTGGAGGAGATGCATAGGCCCCAAGCTCCAGCCCACCATTGTGGTGCTTGCAGTGTTGTTTGCACGTACGATTATCAGAGTGATCGAAATGCAGCTACATAGCCTACATCAATTGTAGATGTGATGGCTATGACAGATGAATTGCTGAATAATACATACGACATTGATACTCATGTTAAATTCAGCAAGTTCATTTAATTTTGTTTATTAAATTATATTTTGAAATTTAAGAATAACTAAATTAGTAGAATTTTGATATGATGAAATTTCAAGGTCAGGGTGTTCATGAGATGTGCTCCATTCCTATAGACCCTTATTCATTCTCGACGTTGAGTCCACAAGTATGCAACTAGTATTAAAGATATTATTATTGCATTTGAACAGTTCAATGTTATATTTGAATGTTTGTCTCATAACATGCTTTAGATGTCAAACAGTTTCCTCGTGGACCTTTGAACTCCACACCTCGCAATTCATTTCCTCAAACAACTTACACTCAGGTGTTGGAATCATGTGCCTCAATCTCATAGGCTGAAACCTATTGAAGAGCAAAGTCGGTGTGACATTCCTTTTGTCTAGCCAACTGGCAGCTTTGGAATCTTGTGGTTTGCATTGGTCATTGAGACTTTGTTTAAGTCTTGTCGAATGGACCTATCACTTCCTTGACATGGGGCTTCAGTCGGATCTACGAAATGGAATGTCACCGGCAACAAAAGGAGTTTGTTATCGGGTGCCCTAACATATTGCGATTGTGACTGATTGTTGAATCATCCGGGGTAACTCAAGTGTGTCGGTATGTGGTCCCAGCAAAAGGGAGATGTCTCGCCGATTGTAGTCATCGGGGTGACTTGAACATTCGGGAAGATCTCTTGGTGACTAGCGGATGTCGTGACTATATACACTTTCGAGGAAGTAACGAAGTCTGGGTGAAGTCTTGGCGTATGTGATCTTGCTAACACTAATGTTTTGGGAGACCCTTGGCCAAAGCAGCAGGTGATGTCTCATCGATAGCAGTAAGTCTTGCCGATGGGTATACCTTGGTGCTTTCACGGTGACAAAAGACTTCGGTGTGAAGTCTTGGTGACTTGGAAAGTCACGCCGATAGTCTTTAGGATGACATGTGATGCTCGATGTGAAGTCTTTCTGAAAGACGATTGTTTTTCCGACTCGGCATGACATGTTGTGCTTTCGATGTAGTCTTATTGAAGACAAATGTCTTACCCGACTTGTGGTATGATATGGTGTGCTCGATGTGATGTCTTGGCGAAGAGCCGAATGTCTTGCCGGTAGTAGACACTTTGGTATGACTTGAAGGCATCGGTATGATGTCTTGGCGAAGAGGGATTGTCTTGCCGATGGGAAACCTGATGTTGGTATAACATCTCAGCGATAGCCTAAGTCTTACCGACTGTTGGATGTTTCGGTATGACTTGAAGGGCTCGGTGTAACCTCCTGGCAAAAGCGATAAGTCTTGCCGACTGGGATGTTTCGGTATAACATGGCTGGTGTGATGTCATGGCGAAAGACGATTGTCTCACCAAATGGAATACTCATGTCAGCATGACTTGAAGACTTCGGTATGAAGTCTTGGCAAACTGTGGGTGTCTTGTCGATGGAAAAGCTAGCATTGATATGACCTTTGAACCCGGTATGATGTCTCGCCGGAATAGCGGGTACTTCTTGCCATTAGAGAATGTTGAGTCGATGTGACTTGAAGACTTTGATGTATGCGGGTGAAGAAGCATTCAGTCTTGTCGGTGATGAATACTTTGGTCACCTTATGATCTTGATTGGTGAGTCTTGGTGACATGGCCGAAGTCTTAAGCGTTAACGTTTCGGTGTAACCTCTTGCCAATGGGGACAACTCTTGGCGATATCGAATGCTTGTTGTGTTGGCATCGGGGAGACACGGTTAGTGTCTCACCGACATGAAAACACAAGTTGAACGCCCTTGACCATTTGAAGATTGTCCTACGTGGTGTGACCTGGACGTATTATCTTCTATGCAAGGAAGTGGAAACATCTACAATGTTGAGCTGGTTGATTTGATAGTTGTGATCCGACAGTTGGAAGCAAACCGATTCATAGAGGCCGTTGAGAATGAATGCATATATGTATGCATTGGGCGTTCCTATGAAGTGGTTCTAAGAAGAAGAAGTCGGTGGCTAGCTGAAAACTCGACCATGAGGCCAAAGCGGAAATGATGTTATCTTTGTAAACTCTCTCTGATAATGTGGTGATGCGATTTGCTACGGTTAATATCCAAATGAAAAAGATGCAATCTACGAAAGAAGGCTATGAGCACGAAATTGTATTATGTAATCATTTGTTCTTGGCCTAATACAATGGCTCGATCTTTGGAGTGGGGTTTTATCTGAAAGGATTTTCCCCGCGTAAATCTTTGTGTTATGTTGTTTGTCTCATCTTTCATGTCTGTATTGGTTCTATTAGAGAATCTGTTAATGCATGTTGTTGAATTTACATGTGTTTTTCTCAGAAGGATCAATGTGGGAAATAAACTATGTCTGTTTCTGCTTTAGGACATAGTTGTACGTGTCTTTGAGGCAACCTAATAGAAATGAAAGTTATCGAAGGCATTACTATTCTTAGAGATTTCTCTGAGATGCTCCCTAGATTTCCTAACATCAGGTAGCCTTTATTCATTAATGGTGTTGTAAAACAATGTTAGCTAGTTTTCGTAATTTTGTGTATACAAATCTAAAAAATTAATGAGAAACACAAACATTGGTTGGTCTTGTGAGATCCTAATTATATTTACCATTAAACTTCTATCTCATTCTTCCATTCCTTTCATCATGCATATTTTAACCATTTTATATCACATATCCCAATCTTTAACACCTTATATATTATACCACCTTCCTCCATATTTCATCTTATATACACATATCATTACAAGAAACCTTTCCTTATGCTCATTATTAACCAAATCTCTAATACATTATTACTACACACCTCAAGTTCCCACTTCATGTCCTGTATTCAAACCTTAGACACCGCCTAATTCACTTTATGGTCTAATATTCCCTCCTAATTACTTCCCATTAACCTCTAGTATAGTTCACCATAAAAAAAATTATTATTCCATCCTAGCTCATCCAATTAATCTCTACTAGTCCATTCTATGTTCCATCATCCCCTCTTGATTGTCTCACATTATCTTCTCCTAATTCACTTTTTTTTCCTTTATTCCTTCCTAATCCCATCCCATTATCATTTAATAGTTCACCCTATTTTCCATGATCCCCTCCTAGCCCATCCCACTAATATCTTCTATTCCATCCTATATGTCATTATTCCCTTCTACTCCCATCTTATTGTACCCATTATTATTTCACCCTAGATGTTCCATGATACCCTATGTTTCACCCTATGTTCCTTTATCCATTCTATGTTATACCATCTTTATCCATGTTTCATCCTAGATAACTCTTCTCTATTATTACTACACACATGTCATGTTCACACTTCATGTACTATATCCAAACCCTAGACACCTCCTAATTCACCCTTTGTTGCATTATTCCCTACTAATTGCATCCCATTAACCTCTAATTTTCCACCCTATATTTTTTTATCCCATCCTCGTACATCCCATCAATCTATACTAGTCCATCCTATGTTCCATTAACCCCTTCTATACCCATCCCATTAGCCCCTCTTATTTTACCTTATGTTCCATTCTCCCCTTGTGGTCTCGTCCCACTATCTTTCCCTAATTCACCTTATGCTCCTTTATTCCCTCCTAATCTCATCCCATTAACCTCTAATAGTTCATGCTATATTTTGTTATCCCATCCTAGCCCATCCCATTAATCTATTCTATTCCATCCCATGTTCCATTATCGCATTTGAATCCCATCCCATTTTACCCTCTATTATTTCACCATATGTTCCATTATCCCTTGTTGGTCTTGTCTCTTTATCCCTTCTATGTTATAGCACCTTCATCCAAATTTTATCCTATACACCGTTAGAAGAAATATTCCCCCCCACTCATTATTGACCAAAGTTGTCTTCACCATTACTGCCAACTTCATGTGCTATAGTAAAACCCTACACACATCCTAATTCATTGTATGTTCCATTATCCCTTTGAAAGCTGCTAGTAACATAGTAATCCTCACTTCATTCATGTGAAATTTATTGTGGCATTATCACTATGTTGACAACATGCCCTCATTAACATTAGTTCATCAGTATATGCAATACGAATCTCAATGAGCACTAAACTTTGGCATTTGCAAGAGTTTGGACTATCCCAGTGGACTTAGTACGTTCACCACTTTGTGATCTATAAGCACTATACTGTAGTCTCAACTGAGGCCAACCATTTACTCTTTCATTTATGACAGTTATAAAGGGACTACCTGAACCTCTTTATATTACTGTTAGGGTTAAACCCACAAACGTGGTTTACAATTCAAATGAGGAAGGAAAACTTGTTAAAAATGACCCCATGCCAAAAAATTTCATTATGGGGGTTCGAACCAACCAAAA